>VXBS01002142.1:1489350-1529372 GCA_013400255.1 Sitta europaea
ATTCCAATTGCCAACAACACTTTATAAACGGAAAGCTTAAAAGATATGAACTTCTAATCAAAATTTTAATTCTGGTGAAGTACCTTATAAATTAGAACACTATGCTGCATAAACATTACTGGGATACATCGCTTCAAACTGGCAGGATGAGGTAAACTATCTTGGAATGGACTGTGCAATGCACTGAGCAGGAGTGAAAAGTGCTTTCACTTTCTTGGTGTTGACCAGTTTAAAACTATCCCCACAGTAGGATTTCATTAGCGTCACCTGCTTGGAGTGGAAGATATATTAGATTTGATGGGATTAGGTGAAAACGGGAGTGGTAGTAGCGATTTTCCTTGCGGGGGCTTTTTTTTTTTTTTTTTCCTTATATCCCCCATTTGGAGCTCCAGCAAATACAAGCTTGTCTTCCTCAATTAGGCAAGTCTGAAAGCTACAACGGGTGTGCAGACTCCAATGTGCTGTAATTTATATTTATCAATTCAGTGCACATAGTTTTTTTGATGTGTGCTTCCTGCCTGATTTTCTAACAATTCTTTATTTTCCACAGGTGGCCGTGATAAACGAGGTGGTCCTGTCTTGACCTTCCCAGCCCGCAGCAATCATGACAGAATAAGGCAGGAAGACCTTCGTAAACTTGTGACTTATTTGGCCAGCGTGCCAAGGTAAAGCTAGAAAGAAAACACTTCAAAGCTTAGGGTGGATGGGTGGGTGGGGAACTTGTTCTTGGCAGTTGCTGATTTCCAAGTATTAACATTTAGTACCTTGAGTTCTTGGGGCGGAGGAACAAAAGTGTTCCCTTCCTCCTCCTGTGTGTGCTGCGGTGGTTTTTATGGCACACGTGGTAATGCAGGAGCCCCAGAGCGGAGGCAGTGGGAGCAAACCTGGGCTCCAGGCTCCTCACAGCCTCCAGAGCAGCTCCCATTCTCCATGTTTCTGTGCTACTGTTTCAAAGGAGTGCAAAGGGAGGAATGCTTAGAGGTTGGCAGTTAAATATAGTAAGCTGGAGAAAGCCTGCTGTCTGTTGTTGCTTTTTAATGCCTTGTGGGAGGTTCGGGAGAGCTGGGGTAGGGGGCTGTAGATGCTGGGGAGGAGAGGGTGCCTGTACAAGAAGACAGATCTTCCTGCTCCAGTACTTTCCAGAGATTTCTCCAGGCTGGGGAAGGAACATGGGTGGACTTAGGAGGAAGCTTTAAAAGAAAGGCATTCCAAATTGTTCTGAGTGTAAACCACCACCTTTCCCCACGCTAGTTGTTGTGGCTCTCTTCCAACAAGCAAGTCCCCATCCTTTTCCCAGGGATGCTGGAGGAAAGGTGTCTTGCCAGAGTATATTTATTTTTACAAGCTTTGGGAGATCATTTATAGGTCTCAATGCCCAGGGAGGTATTTCTGATCCAGCCTTAAAGAGTATGAGACTACATATGCCCTCATTCAGCTTCCTTTTCCTATTTTTAAGCTTGTCAAATATCCTTGCCCAAAACCCACTGTACCAGCTGTTGAAGTAAGTGTTACCCCAGGGCATGTGAGGGACCAAGAAGGGAGGCTCAGGGTTGCAGGAACACATCCTGTGCCACCCAAGAGCTCCTTCTCTTTTAAACCCCCTGAACATGAACTGTTAAACCATGTTCATGTTTTGGCAAAGAGTGTGAAGTTTAGATATGAAGGGCAGAGGGGTTGGCTGCATCTGGAGGTCAGGAGGTAAGGGTCTTGGAAATGCACTCAGTTCCTTAAACATGCAACATGCAGAGGAGAAAGGTTGTGTTTGGTATGGAGGAGGGTCAAGGGCTGTTTGGAGACTTAATCACTTGGCTGTAGAGTGAGTAGCAAATGCAGCTATGGGTACCAGATCTTCCAGTGCTTGTTTCCTGGACACCATAAGTGCCCTGATGATGCACTTTTTGATCTGTTGAACTTCTGGTCATCAAGGTTTTACTAATAAGCTGAGTCTGTTTGCTATTCTCCCCACCTCCCTCTCATTTTATCTTCTAGCCAGCTCCATTTTCAACCATATTGTGAGAGAGATTACAGACCTGCTGTGGGGCTGGGGGAGCAGTAGGTCACTCTGTGATCCCAGAGTTTGGCAATTCCTTCCCAGCTGCTGCAGTAATGAAATTGGTCCCCTACATCTTATCATTTTTTGCATGGTTGAAAGTATGGAAATATGACATTGCTTTGGGTTGCAAGCAATTGCAGAGCAAAAATCATCTTCTAATGTGTCAACCTTTTCTATTAATTGCTCTTCCCTCATGGAGGTGGCAGTAATAGAAAGATACATCCCTTCTGTTCCCTACTGTTGCACAGTTGAATCAATTAGCTCAATCTTTGATGCTGCTTTTGGTTGCCTCTCTCTGGATCAGTGCAGCAGTGATTTTTCTCTGATGATGCAGAACATGGGGTCAGAGGTCCAGGCTGAAGGGGCCCATACAAGACCTGGCTGCCTGTCTCCTTAGAAACACTAAAAACCATTCTCCTCCTGGTGGTCACTACAAAGCCTTGTTCTGTCCTGCTGCATGAAGCCTTTGAAGGATGTCTCTCTACTAAGGGAACATCCCTTCCTCTGTGGTGCAATCTCCTGACATGAAAATGTGCCTGGCAGTGAGGGAAAATGCATGGAGCACTTTCACTGGCTTCCCACGGGTCCTTGCAGATTGGACCTCTGGAGGTATTCTTGGAGTATTTTTGAGAGGTGTGGAGAAGAAAGCAGCATGAGTGATCAGAGGTCTTGAAAAAGTGGCCTGTCAAGGAAGGATTGGAAGGGTAGAGGTGTTCAGTCTAGAGAGTGACAAGCATGTGCAAATACGTTGTGATGATGCAAAAGGGAAGGGTTTGTAGGGCAAAGGCAAACAAATATGTTACACCAAAGGAAGTAAAGATTAGGCTAGTTATGAGGAAAAGATTTCTAATGGATTCCCATTAGCACTAAAAGACATCTAATTTTTTCTTAATTCCTTCAGTTGCTGTATAGACAAGCCTCTGGCATTGTTATAAATGTTAAGGAGAGGATATGGTAGATCAGAGGTTATTTCTCTCAGTTCCTCCTAGTCCTATTTTGTCTGGTGAAAAAAAGCTAAAAAAAAAAAGAAAAGAGAACTTGTGCTCTGGGAGGGAAATGTGACCACAAACTTCATGGATTTGGCACGTGGGATTGGGTAACCTGTGTGGTGTAAGGAAACACTGAGAACTCATTTTCCCTAAACATTTTGTTCGCTTTAACAAGGGCAAGCAGCAGAGCTTTCAAACTTATTTATGTTTTGGAAACAGATATATGGAAGGAACAGTTGGAATTCCTATCAATGGCTCTCAGTTCATGTTTATTCCAAGATGAGTGCTGTAGCTAGTAACTGTATCAGCCGTCCACCAAAATAAACAATTTCATTAGCAGAAACTCTGAACAGGATGTCAGAAGAAACTGCTCTGAGTTGAGTGCTAAATGGAGAAGAATTTTCTGTGCTAGCTGAAAAAGTAGAAATTCTTAGGGAAAAGAGACTGTAATTTATCATATTGACACCAGGATAATAATTCTTTCTTTATTCTTGGTGCATTGGTTTCTGAGTGAGACAGATTGCTCTCCACGTTGATACTATCTGTCACTTAACCCTTGTTTTATATCTTAATGGAGGGGGCAGAGGTGGCGCACTGCTGGGAGCTTGGAGCAGGTATGAGATTGGTGATGAAATGTGATGATAGATTAGGGTAAGTGAAACCAGGGTCTTGCTAGCAGTTTTCAAAGTTTCTGATTCAGCTTTCTGCAGTTCCTTCTTCAAAACCAAAATAATAATGTGGGCTTTCTGAAAGCAGCTATGTGTGCTTGAGTTAGAGCAAAATAGTGAGGGCTTTCATGCAGCTGGGAGCCACAGTCAGGCAGGTGCCTGCAGGCAGTGGGGTTTCCTGTGTGGTTGAGGATTGCTGCCTGGGGGTGAAGATCTAGGAACACAGCTTGTTCCTATCCCAAAATGGTAACCTTTCAGTCCACAGCGCCTGGGGTAATTTAGGGATCCTGGAAGGTTCAAAAGCCTGATCCTGCAGTTTTGGGGAGGAGGAGGAGTTTGTGAGTGGGTATGTGACACTGTGAACTAATGGGGTCCTGGTTTGGTGCCCTACATTGGTTCTTTCAGGCATATCACAAGGTCCTTTTCTCTAAACAGTTCCACTGTAATTAGTTACTAAGAAACGAAGACACTATTCATTAGATGTAAAGATAATTCCACGGATGCCAGGTTTCTACCACTCTGCCATTTTCTGCTTGGTTTACATTAGCACTAATGCTTTCTGGGTAGGCGAAGCTGTATTTCTTGTGACTCAGGATAGCTTCTATTTACATGCAAATTTAAATGGATGCAATGTTTAGAAATTTGGAGGGCGTGACTGAATCTGGGATAACGTGGTGTTTATGATCAGGGAGCTGAGGGAGAATTTTCTGGCCTTGCTGAAGATTTTATATTTTAACACCAGTGCAGTGCCATCTATTCCAGTAGACTGAGCTTTGATTTATGAGTGTGTAAATGAAACTAGCACCAGGCCAATCTCCTCTGTGAGCCCTTTGGAATTACGAATTAAGTTATGCGTAGGCTATAGGAGGATAAAAAGGAGACAGAATATTATTAGCCTGAGTTATCTCCTCGCATGGTGAAGCAATACGAAGAAGGAAATGTTCTCTGTCAGCTATAGTGAACCTTCCGGCTGAACACATCAATCTGCTCTGGAGCCAAGATAAGCAATCTTCTGTGCTCTCTGCAGAGGGGAAACCCGAGATGCCTCAGGGGCCTGTGTTTTTAAAGACACCTACTTTTTATTTGTGCTCTGTTCAAAAAGCTGCAAAAATGTTTCCCTGTTCTGGGGGACATCCAGGGCTTGTAACAGCAGCAAAATGTTTCCAAGGGCCAGCCCTGTGTGTTTGAACAGCTTCTCAGAGCTGCCCAAACTGGATCAGAGGTGCTAGGAGCAGTAAAACAACTGAAGCACCCCTAATAATTAGTTAAATGACTGGGGCTTTGTAAAATTAGATGGACAATACAGGGGATGGCAAAACGTAGCAATACTTACCCAGTCTTAGATTTATTTTAAGCCGACCTGTGGTACTGTGTATATTAGCTCCTCTGGCTGGGAGTAGTGTGAAGCTCATTTTGTTGATTGATAGGAATTAAACCCTAGAGCTGTGCTTTCTGTTATGTGATCTTAGCACAGAAGGAGCTTTAGAGGACTTTTTTTTTTTTTTTTTTTTTTTTTTTTTTCCTGGAAGTTATTGTAGATTTACAAAAATAACCATCTATTTAAAAAATAACACCAGGGACATCATACTAATTTTAGTAACTAAATATCTGGTGTCATCGATAAGATAATTATTCCACCATATACTCGTTTCAAAATACAGCAGTAAAAAAATGCAGTGAAGCTTATGAGCCTAATAGAGATGTAGTATTTTCTTCAGATATAACTTAAGAAATAATTGTAAGGTATTTTGAAGAAAGGGGTTCATTAGAAGTAAATAACTGGCATGAGTGCTGATGAATTTAAGAATGTTTTGCCACTCTGTAGCAAGTTCAAATCCAGCCTCTACCATATGTGGTATTGGTGTGCTATGTTTTTAGCACTCTGTTAGGGACTGGGGGACTTCTGTTGAAATATTGGTGCTCTTGTCCTACTGAAAAGCTTCTGTGCTTGCTGCTCTGTGTTGCTTCCTGGGCCCCCTTACTGACCACCTCAGGGCCAAGTTACACATTTACTGCTTGTTGAAATCAGCACTTCAGAAGAGGATCTCTGATTTCCGTCCAGCTGTGTTAATAACCTGTTGAGGCATTTTATTCCTGGATGAGTGCTCAGCGTCTGTAATTGATGTTGAAATTCTGCAGCAAGTGTCTACAGCTGCAGCCTTGGAAACTCCCATTTACCAGAAGTTGCTAGAAAATGTGAACTTCCTAGAAGGGCAGAGAGAGTGACAAGAGCTGTCAGAGCCTGGGAGCAGGAGTGGTGAGAAAAGATTGAAGGTGTTGGGGGTGCTTATGGTAGAGAGGGAAAGGAAACTGATGTATTAAAATACACGATGCAAGCCCAAGCTAAACAATTTAGTCTCAGTGTACATAGAAAATAGGACAGAAAGAAAGTGATTAAAAATCACAGATTCACAGATTGAAGAACTGAAGCAGGTTTCTGTATCCTCCCTATCTTGGAGCCCGTGTTAGGAGGTGTGTCAGGAGAGATCCAGGTCTTGACACTCCTGTCTTGCCACAGAGGCATGAAAACCACAGTTGCTCCAGGTTTTGTGATACTGTTTTGTATAAAGAGTGGGGGGTTTTAACAGATACACAATTTCCTATGTTTTTAAATCAGCCCAAACCTAAGGTAAATGGGAGGGCTTTCCTATCCGTTTTCAACTTCCTGCTTTCATTGCCTGTTGCTGTTTTTCTGGACAGCATAAGGTCTGATCTTGCACAGCTCTGAACCTAAAGCAGATGTCCTTTTTCTCTGCCCTCTGTGGGAACTGAGAGTGCACTCTGAGTGGTTCCAGCCTGGTTACCTGCTGAGCCCTGTTCTGCTGTCCAGCTCCGTAACAGTGCAAGTCTTTTCAGACTGGTTTTGTGATGAGCTGCACAAAGTGCTACTCAGCTTTGTGGTTGATGGACTGTGAATTGCACAGCTCCTGTAGCCTTTTCCCTCTAAAGACTAATAAAAGGCAGGGTAAGCTGGGCTCTGCATCTTGCTTTTACCAGTAATCATCAATATGGGTCTAACAGAAGTCTCTCTTTATTGTGAAATAGAAGCAAATGAGATTAACTTAATGTTAATATTGAAACAAGTTTATGAAGATTTCATTATCTTATTTCAGAATGTGAGTTTGGGAATTGAAAAAAAATAAAATAAAGGTTGATGTTCTTAGAAGAGCAAATTCCTTATTTAAAGTAAATTCCTTAAAGTACTTACAAAGGGATTTGCAAAGTATTTTCTAAGTTGTTTATCTTCTATCCAAACATTATGTACTGTTTTGGAAGACCTGAAAATCTCTTACTGTTTTTTAATTCACCAAGTTTGACATTATTTCTCTATTCTTAAGTATAGCTTGCTCCATTTAATTATATTTTATTTATATTCCAATAAATAATTGAAGTTACTGATTGCCACATGCAGAGAAACTGGGATTTCAACTTGTCATTGTGTTTTTAAGCATTGTATTCAACACTCAACGTCTGCTTAATTTTAGGCTATAAATCTGCAACTGCAAGCAGTTAATATGAAAATCCCTCATTTATTATGTCAGAATTATTTTCAAGACAATTGTTCTGTTTTACAGTGTAGGGGAGGGAGTTCAGTTTTTCTCTCTGCCAACCATGCAGACTCATGCTGAGATTTCAAAGTCATATTGGGTTCTTTCATGTTCCTCTAACATCTCTAACACAAATTCAACAGGTTAATAATTTGAAGACTTAGGATTACAGAGGGTAGCTCTACAGGCCAAGTTTAGCATAGAAGGGAAATGCACAGGTCTGGAAGAGAAGTTGCCTTTCCTGGCACTGGGCTGTCTTCCAGCCAAGTGGGAGCTCAGTTGTACCTTCTTCAGTGGAGTCAGCGGATAGGGCTTGTGCAGGGCACACATCCAATGAGATAAAAGGTGACTGTTTTATTTTGTGCTCCTCCCAGGCAGCAAAGTAAGTGTCTCTACCCAGTTCGGGTCTAATGCCTTTTGGTTTTACTGTTCTGGCCTTTTTTGCTTCAGCCCTGCCCTCCCAGCTGCAGAGTTTCTCCTCCCCACAGGTAGTGCATTCAGGCTGCAAGCTCAGAGCAGCCAGAAGGATGGCAGTGAGTGGATTTCTCCCCACAGCCCCCATCTTACCATGTCCTCTGTACTGAAAATAGCCAAGAGGTGCTGCTGCCCAGCTGCAGCTCTGCAGTACCACCACACCTGGCTTCTCTCTTTCTTACTGGGAGAAGAGCCATGAGAGGGCTGTTAAAACCCTATGAACACAGTCAGAGCTGGCTGTGGCAGTGCTTCCTGCCAGGACCAGGAGGGCTGGGCTGGGCGGGGCTGGGCTGAGCTGCCTCCTATATGGGTGGTGATTCCATGCAGTGGCATCACCTGAGTCCTCTCAAGGTTTGGTGGGCTTTGCCAAAACCCTGAGCAAACCTCAGCTGTCTTGTCAGGGGAGCCTCCAGTACTACTCAGCACCCTGCTGGGCCTGTGGGGTGCTGATTCTGGCTCTCTCACACAAGATGGGTGCCTGTCCTGTGCAGCCACTCCCTCTGTTGCTGTACTTCACTGCATTTCCAGCAGAGGATTCTGGCTGGGAAGGATTCTGCTTGGATTTCTCCAAATCTTGATCAAACAGCAAAACACCCCTGTCACCATGCGTGCCACCACTGCTGGGATGCAGGAGCCACCATGGCCTAGTGCCACCCAGTGGTGCTGGCACGGTCTGGGGCCTGATCCCATCCCCTGAGTTGTCTCACGTAGGGCTGTGCTGCAAACTCTGCTTTTTGAGCTCTGTCCAGGCCCTCAGTCTGGGGATTCGATCAGCATTGTTCCTCCTCCTAAATGGCTTTTGCATGTTGGTTGTACCGGCATCTGCTGCCTGGAAGAAGAAGTTGAGGTGATGGAGAAAAGGCAGAAACTTGTAAACTAGGATATATCCTGCACCCATTCACTGGTGAGGGAGCTGGCCTGCAACACAGCTTGCTATAAATTTTATGCAGAGCATTATTTTCTCCATCCTCTTCCTCAGTGGTTCTCTGAGAAGTGTTTTGTGAGTCTCTGCAGCACTCCTCCCCATGCTGCTGTGCCTGGCCTTGGCCACGCTAGTGCTGGTGTAAAGCTCTTGCATGTTCCTCAGGGGCCTTGTAACCATCAGACCTGTGGCTCCACAATGCTCCAAGAGGTCCAGGCAGCACTTACTGGGAGAATTCCTTGGAGAAGGCAGGCGTGTGCTAATGTGAGCAGTAATTCAGAAAAGCTAAAATTAGCAGACAGAGAGGTTTTGTGGGGGTGTCTTGCTGGCAGCAGAGCTGGCACAGGCCGTGCGCAGTTCCCTCCTGAAGCTGTCAGCAGCCATCACTGGAATATGCAGCAGTTCAGCCAATCCTGAATTTTCTTTTTGGTGATCTCTTTTCTACAGTTTTTGCAGAGACTATAAAATAGTTCTTGTCTCATTCCACTGTGGATGCTTGTGTTCCTCATCAGTAACTCCAGTATGTGCTATATCCTTTCCACCATTAGAAATTATTATGATTTGGAAGTGGGTTGTGCCATCTCTTCATGGATGTCATTAGAAGCAGTAAAATAACTGCTGTGTTTTTGCAGTCTGCTTTGTAACGGGCATGTTGTCCAAGGTATGTCAATGGAAAACTCTTCTAAACTCCCATGGAGAATGGATGAGACCTTTACTGTGTGCCAATATGAAGCAAATAACAGGAGACACAGAAGTGGAGTTGTCTCAGCCTAGATGGACTGATCTTTATCCTCATTGGATGTGTGGAGGTGTTGGGGATGCTGCTCCAAAGTCTGGGTTCCCCAGTGCACAGCTTGGGTAGGACTGAAGATATGCTTTCAGGAATATACTTTTAGCCATATCTCCAAATGAATAATAAAAATCTGATGCCATCATGCTATCTGTCAGTCACTGTTAAACCAAATCTGTCAGAGAAAATTCTCAAGAATATTAAGTTTCTACAGATTTTATGAGAATAGACAGTTGCATCAAGGAAAGAGACCTAATTAGTGTCCACAGAGAAGAGAAGGTGGTTTGAACTCAGCCCTTCTCAGAGACTGGAGATGTGCAGGTATCCCTAGGTCACGTAAGAGGTTTGTTATTAACCAATTAGAGAATCAATGTGCAAACCACTACCAAGGGTTTGGCATTTCCCATCCTCATAAAAGCACATGCTAGTTTATGGTATTAGAATATTTGATCATATAAAAATAGAACAATGACCAATTCATGATAACATGTGGGATTGAGCAGGCTGATCTTCTTATAGCATGGAAAGTATGGCTTGGGACTGGCAAAAATTTGTCTCAGAGGTTAGGATACTCAGTTCCCTGCTGTTTGCAAAGGGAGTTGGTATCCAAGTTGGGTAGACAGTTGTAAATCTCATCAATGGTTTCTTCTCATTTTCCACAAGGTGTTCCTAACCAAGTCTGTGGTGTTTTATGCCTTCCTCGTGGATCCTGGCACTGTTTCAGAGTTCCCTGTGGATCCTGCAGCACTGCATGCAGCAAAACATAATTGTAGCTCTACGGTGTGTGACTGTTGGGCTACTTAGATTAAGAGGAAAAAAAAAAAGGGAGAAAGAAATACTTTAATGCAAAGTAAAATCATAAATAAGAAAAATAATTCTAGATTCTCACCTTTCTCTCCCAGAAAACGCAGGAAAATGTAATTCAGACATGCTTTTGGCTTGGCAAACATTGTCTGGTCAGCAGTGTGTGCCACAGTATATTTTTCTGCTATTAACAGGGGAGGATTGGTTTCCGTGACTGTGTACACAGGGCTTTATTTTATGTCTAAGTTTAAAGAGAAACCTTAGTCTCTAGAGAATTTTCCAGTGATGTAATATTTTAGAAAGATCCTTTGTGGTATTCCACCAACAAGGCAAAGAACCAAAACAACTTTCCCATGTCCTTCAACTATTTTCAGGGAAATCTTCCACTTCTTAAACCTTCCCACACTACTGTGCTAACAAGAGAAAATAGGAACCTGCTATAAGCTTGATGGTGTCCTTACAAGAGACATCTTTGCTGAATGCTCCTTTTGGTTAAAATTATTGAACAGAAATTGTGATGAGCATGGGCTTTATAGAATAACTGCATCGCTCTCCAAAATTCATAGCAGCAGTTCATCTTCAGGCAAATCAGGCTGCTTTCATATGTCTTTCCTGTCCCTTTCCCCTGTTTCATATGGGAATACAAAAAGAATTGACAGTCTCTAATATTAATGTTGTCTTATTAGAAAACTTTCACTAGAAGGATAAGTTAAGTTTTATAGTTTGTTTATTTGTTTGAGGGTGTGCCAGGCCAGATGCTTGTGCTATGGATGTTGTCATTGAGGATTGAATATATACTACTTTTTGAAGTTTAGTTTGAAAGACTTACTAATTAAAAGTTATTTTTGCTTGGTAAACAATAATAACTGTTATTTTACCTTTTGAAGATAGAAAACCCTAAGTGGTTTTATTATAGATATGCTGCATGAGGCAGAAGTATGCATCCCTTTAACCCTTTAACAGTGTGCGTTGATTAGACCTCTAATTTCTGGGAAACAGTCTTAAAACTGCCTTTCCCAATCCTGAATTGGGAGCACTCTCTAAGAAATTGGCCACATACTGTGTTAGAAAATGCACTTGGAAAGCATGTGTCATGAAATGTACCATTTTACCGTGCAACAGTTCTAGGGAGTGGAAGAAGAATTTAGGGGAGAACAGTAATCCCAAAGGTGTCTGATTAACTAAAGGGTGATCTTGCACATAGGAAGCATGGCTGAAAAAGTTTCCTTGTTAATAAACTGTTATTCTAATAATTATTCAAGTAGGCAGTATGTTCTTTTTCCTCAAGACCTCTTCTTTTTCTTTTGTTCTAAAGACGGAACTAAACTCTTACAACACTGATTAATCACATCCAATTTTGCGGTTATGTCCCCTTACTTCTCCATTTGTCTCTTTCTACAACATTTGTATTTTAGTTCAGAAACTGCATCTGGAGAAGCAAACATTTCTGGGATCACAGATTAGTTAAGATTTTGCTCCCCACTGGAGATTTGTGGGTAGGAGCTGCAATCCCATTCCAAAATCTAATTAAAAATCAGGTACATAGGAAAGTAGTGAAAAATCTTACCCATAGGAAGAATGTCTGGGACCTCTGCGTTTTAATGAACTGTTAGACTAGGAATCAAATACACAAGCAGCATGTACAGGTTTTTAGGGTTTTATTCCTCTCTCTTCACAAGGCAAACCCCAACTGTTATATCATTCGTCACTTACCAGGCTTACTGGAAATCTCAGGTTCTCTTTACTTTCCAGAACAGCCACTCTAATGATTTTGCAGTGTTGGATCGTAAACTGTAGGTGACATGGAAATAGGGTCAGCTAAAAAGATTTCCTGGGATTTTCATTTGGGAATGAATTCTGTAGGACACTTCACCACAGTAGTTTTAGGGACTGTTAAATTGTATCTGTGTGCATTAGCATCAGCAGCACTTACTCGATGACTTGTTGGGTATTGCTAATTACATGAGGAAGGCATAAATTTTTGTTAGGTAAAATCCACTCAATACCTTTGAGAATCCATCTACTCTAACTTGGACACTAGATTTAGAAATGTTTGTCTTAGCAAATAAGATGCTGGTTGTCCTCATTATATATTATTACATTCCCAGGGGCACTTGGAAAATTAAAGCAGTAATGTTTGAATAACATACAGAACTTTGAGCAACATAAATCAAATGAATGTATTATAAATCAAATGTATGTATTGAATATAATACCAATGCAAATCTGTCTTGATCTCCATTTCTAGGCTTTTGAAATTGGTGACAAGTCAGTATTTCCAGAAGCTGAAGTCCATTTTGTCACTACTGTGCTGACATTGTCCTTTTAGAGGCAACTGACTTGCAATTGTTTTTACAATGAAAGCATATTTTTCCCTTTTTTTGTGGGAGGATACAAATGCACAAATAACTTTAACTGTGTTCATGCTGCCTTGAAAAGATGCCAGAAGTCAAATGTGTAATTAGGGTTTCTGTTAAAGTCTAATTCCTATACCTGTGAACATTTTTTTGGCACATAGCTTTTTGTGTCATTGCTTTCCTTTTTGTATTTCTTATTCTTTTGGCCAAGAAGTAAGTTCCTTTTCAGAGGAAATTGTCATAGATCTTCTGGGGTGTTATTTGTCAAAATCCAGTTTTGTTTTTGATTGAGATATGCTAAAGCATAATATTAGACCCTGTTTTATTTAACATCTGGTTACTCGTGGAAAAATCTCTTTTAACTGCTTTGTAAGATGTTACATTTTAAGATGATACAACAGTTTATGTAAGCATTCTTATAATGTAGGTTTGTTGTTGTAGTGCTAAAATTGAATGTTTCCAATGCTGGAACGCTTTTTGTTCTACCTCACATGGGTTCAAATATTGGTCAAGTTCTAAAAGCTAATGATAAACTATTTTAGGTAGATAGGGCAGAGAGAAGATCAAAGAAATCGTTATCACCAGATGAGGTAACAGGATTTTTTGGGGTGGATTTTAAGGTAGTTGGAAGCAAATTTTTATATGAGGTAATTTTATGAGTTAGTCTCAATTGATTTATCAAACCATTAGTTCTTCCTACCTTTGATGTGTGCCTCCTGTGAAAATTGCAGGATTCCCCTGTTGGTTCTTCCAGACTACAGCTGACTTCAACAGAATCTGAATGAACTTGAAATATATTATCTGCTCTGCTCTGCAAACAGAATTAGGCAACAAATGAATCTCAAGACAACAGACTAGAGAGGATTTTTGTAGGGAGCCATTACCAAGCTCTCAGACTTTTCCTCAAGTCTCTTACATCTTAAGATAGAATAAAGATATTTATTCATTGTGTTAGTTGCCAGGGGCATAAGAAGGAAATCATCAAGGGGGAAACATGCATTCACCATGTCTGCTCTTAGTCACAAATAAAAGGAGGGTATCAATACTTTTTCAGGCTAGCACATTAATTTACTACAATACATTGGAAACTGATGCAAGAGGTCAACCAAAGCAGTAAAAGGCCTGCAGGCTTCTACTTACTGGGTCCTTTAACTAATTCTTGTTTAAGTACTGTGATTCTCCTCCTGAAAAGCAGTCAAGTGTGATCATGTGTCCATCCATATCCAGCAAGTGTAAACATGTGCTCCATGCACCATCTTAATTGCTTAATCAAGCTCCTTCTATGGTGAGGCACAACCATACAAACAGATGGAAGATATTTTTGTCAGATGGGCCATAGGACTAAAGAAACATGGTCATTGAACATTGCTGTCCTTAAAAACCCCACGGTTGGGATCCAGAAGCATCCATGCAGCATCCCCACAATGTGATAATTCAGGCAGCAGCCACTGTCATAAACCCAGACTCAGTCTTACCTCCCCTCTCAGATACCAACAACCTGAGCTTGCTTAAGGGACATAAGCACATATCAGCAGTTATTTTAGAAGAGTTTATATCAAACAAGGTTGAAACAGTTATTTACACTTGGAATCAGGGTTGGGGGCTTTTGAGTCATTAATTTTGTAGATGATTTTGCAGTTTGTATAGCATCACCCTCATAAGAGACCAGTGCAGTATTCTTTTTGTTCAAGTGGTAGGAAAAAGTCTGAGTGTATTTGGGCTGTGTTCTCTGCTGTTTGTCAAGCCTGTTATAGCAACAGAGGTTTTAACTTGTTTTCCTTAGTTTTATGTTATAAAGCACTTAAAATTATGCATTAAGCTAATGCTCCTGTGGATTCTACATCAAATCCCCAGTAATTGTGCCTTTGCAGTCTTTTCCACTATGCTTCGAGTACTAGTTTGATTATACTGTGATCACTGCCTTTACTCCACACAATACAAAAAGAGCAAAATCCTTGATTATAATTGCAGGCGTGTTTATTTGGCCAGGCACTTGCCCACTCCTAATTGACAGCCTGAATTGTGCAGCATGGTCATCAAAATGGGAAAGAGCTTTTGTGAATAATTCATGGCTTTGACAAACATCTGATCTGTGGGTTTGGTGGCAAAATGAGCAGCAGTGAAATAGTTAAGAATTCTGGTATTCAGGCTGCCAGAACTGGGTTTATAGTTAGCACCCCAATAAGGTGGAGAATGCAAGTTCATGTTCTAGTCTCATTGTTTCTTCCACTGGCTGCAGACTCAGCAAGACAAATGTGTGTTAGTTTATATTGTTGAGGCTATCTTTGCAAGCAGATGGGCTAGAAATCTAATTAAAAAACCCAAAAGCTTTGATTCTGGCAAAAAAATAGAAAAGTCTATGGGACAACCCTAAATCCTCTGAATTAAATGGATGTTCTATGTCAATGCTGTTCTATTGTCACATTTATAAATAAAATATGAAGGGGTCTACTTTCACGTAGACTCATAAATGGACCCATTTATGAGTTTAATAAAGCATGTGTATTCAGTACAATTGGATAAGCATATGTATAGAGCAATAAATGATTCCTATATAAAATCAGTACATGCATGTGTAACAGAGAATATATCCCAGTGTGGATAAATACGCACGTGGTTAGATTATTAACTGATCACTCTTAAGCTTTTTTGAATTAACTGTGAAGCAGCCATGACTATTTGCAATTTTTCTGCAACTATGGATCCTTCCTGTGTCTGAAGGTGTGGTAAATACAGTACATTCAATGTAAGAATGCATTAACAAAGAAAAGTGTGGTGTCATGTACAAGAGGGGGTGAATAACCCAGCGAGGTTCACCCAACTCAGACTCATCCCTTGGACTACAGTGCTCCAGCCAGGTATAAAAAATGCATAACTTGTGAAGCTATAATTGCAAGGAAAATAGCTACATATATTTGTGTTATCTCAGTATCAGGGACTCCCATGTCATAGGCTTTTCTTAAACTGGGGGATGTGTCCATTGTGAGGCAGGGGTTTGCAGAGCAACTGTGAAATGGGGACTGTTGATTCCTGTCAGTTGTTTCCTGGTGGAGAGGGGAAGGGCTAGCTATGGTTGTCCAACTCGCTACAGAAACCCACTTCATTGGCCCCATTTCTGCACAGGATGTTATACTGGCATTAGTTTAACTCACAGGTAGGAAACCCATTTGTGGAGCAGATTTGGTCTGATGTGTGTTTGATATGCCTCTTCCAGGTCAAATGAGTGGCTCAGTATTAGGCCAATATCATTAGGTGTGGTATTTCAAGAACCTGCTCTCTCTGATTTTCATTACTGTGGGCTTGCTGACATCTACAATAAATTGTAAGTTCTCTGACTAGCAGATTCCTATCATTACAATCCTGGCATATGTTAATTTGTCAATATAATTTTCAGGTCTGTCAGCAGGAAAAGCACCACCTGGGGTATGTAGTTCCTGAGATGAATAGGTCGATGTTCATTCACATGTGGCACTTGTAGATGGATTTGCCAGTGAAGTTTTAGTGTGCTTTTGATAGAGGAGCAATATAGCTAATAGGAAAAAGGGAGCAGGCAGTTAAAACCGGGCAATTACTTTTCAGAGCATTTATCTGAACCTGCTTTAGCTGATAAGAGAGTTCCTCTGGTTTTTCAAGTTGCAGGTGACTGATAGGTGGAGGTACTATGTTGGAGAGCTGAAATTACAATCGTGATGGAAGTTCAGGATTAAGGGAAGCAGCATTAAAACTGCTTTGCCATCAGAGCAATGTGTGAGTTCCCATTAGTGTGGGACAGTGCCTAGCATGATAGATGGTAAACCTGAGGAGAGCACACACTGGCACCTGAGGAGCTCAGTCTCCTGCAAAGTTAAGAGCATCTGAAGCTGGAGAAATACCTCAAGTGATCTTGGGAAGACACTCGGAGAATCTTAGCTCAGAGATTGACTCAGCTGGGGTCTGCACATTTATTGACAGGATTTTGACTGTTGGATTCATTTTTGCTTTCCAGAAGCTTTTTAGATTCAGCTTTCTCACTCTTGATGTCAACAATGTCTTTCAGGTCTTCTACTGCCTTTGAAATACTGACTTATCAACCTGTTTGCTCAGTCAGCTCCAGTGATTTTGATCTCTCCCACATTTGTCTCCACATGTAAAAAGGGATGATGCTTCACATCCAGTGGCTTCATTGGCATGGTTTAGCCTCTCTTGCTAGACACAGTGAGAGAGCCTGGCCTTTCTAGGAGACAGATTCAGAATAACTTGGAGGTGAGCTAGAGGTTTTGGAACTAGATTTGGAATAGCACATCAGTTTCCCCTGTCCCCGAGGACTCTGTGAAAAGGACTTTTTCCACTCTCAATGCCATCATGGTAGTTTTGTGAAAGAATGAGTAAAGTCTGCTGTATGAATGAATACACAAAAATTGATTTTACAAGTGCATCTTACAACATAGATTGATTTTGTAGCTTCAGAGCAAGTCCTTCTGGATGTAACACAACAGTCAGTCTTCACCTAGCCTGGCATGGGAGGAAGCATCTATCTGATAAGTGAACTATTTTAGGTAAATCATTGTGCCTACAAAGATCTGCTTTGTTTGTATATGGGTGGAGCTCAAAAAGAAAACAAAAGAGTGCCACTCATTTATTAGTCATGGTCAGCCCTCATTATCCAACCCAGGGAAGAAAAGTGGCATCAGCTTTTTAATTGTGCAATTCTAAAGAGAACTGAAATTGTCTTATAGTATCAAAACAGACCCATGGGATAGAGCACTCAACCTTTCCTCCTAACAGATGCACTCAAATCCAGTGCTTGCCTTTATGTCTGGATTCTGGCCAAAATCCTGTAGGTCTTAAGGAATACTTATACCATTTTTACTTAGAAGACATAAAGCACAAAGTGAATCTCATGCTGAACTCTGCACTGCAAATGGGCAGAAGCTAAGATAGTTGTGGAAGAATCTGCTATTTTGAAGTTGAAATTTTTAAGTGAGGAAAAATCCGAAATATTTAGAAATATCCCACAAAAATAACTCTAAAATGTTATGTCAGTCAAAATATTTTGATAAAATTCAAAGTTTTTTGTCCTCTTTTTTTTTTTCAGTAGACTGATCAAAAAAAGGGAACAAAATGAAAAAAAATCCTCTGAAAAGGTAAAACAAAATATTTTGCTGTTATAAAAGCAAAATATTTCTCTTTCAGTTTTAAATTCAGTAAAACTTTATTAAGAACCTGCACTCATCATGAGGTATCTTACTTTGAATTGATGTGTAGCATCTCATCTTCTCTCCCTAGTTCCTTATTTTAATTACAGTTCTTCTGTAAATGATGTGCATTGCTCTCCTGCACTGCCAGGAGCAGGGTGTGGGAACTGATGAGTGCTTACTGCAAGAGATGTCAGTATTATGTAGAAAAAGTGATTTTACTGTCTTTGAAGAGGTTTTTTTTCCTCTCATCATCTATGAGCTCAGTCAAGCTCTGGATCAAATGTGCAAGTCCCAGAGTGGTTATACCTGCCTGCAGCAGGAAGGAATTTGGCACAGTGTCTGCCTGTGGACATTACTGGATTTTACCAGGTGCTGCTGTTGACTGTCTAGACCTACATTAATCATTCTTTGCATGAGCTGAACATGTTTGCAGGCTTCTTTATGCTCTAAAGGTCTTTCCCCTATGGCTTTCTCTGCCTCCCATAATGTCTTTCAAGGAAATGTATGTATTTGCAATCTGGAGGCTTTCCACTCTGGGGTGACTGTGTTTTATGGCACTGACTGGAATTCCTGGAGCTATTCACCCTGCTCCATTCACTCACTTGTTAAGTCTCTGGTGTTGTGAACTGATAAATTAGGCTGCTGTGTCTAAGAGCCCAAGCACTCCTTGCCCAGATGAAGTTTCCCTTTCCTCACGTTGAAGTCTGGCAGTGCTGACCATGGACTAAACTTCACAGTGGTGGCATGTGAAATGACCTCCATGGTCTCCTTGCTTGAACTGTGAAAAAAACTCAGAGTGCAGGCAGAAAGATCCATTTATTTTCTGAATGTTAGTACTTTGGCTGTGCTAAATGCAGACATATATATTTATTCCTCCTCTGGAATCCAATGGATTTGAATCTTCAGACTTACTTCCAATAGCCTCTGCTCATCCAAACTTTTTCAAGAATGGTGTGTTTATATTTCAACACAACCCTAGTATTTATTTTTTCCAGCAAATGTCAAGAACATATAATTTTCATTTGGTAAAGCATTTTTGTTTTGTTTCTGCTAAATCATCTCAAATACAAGACTTTAAATGCTCAAGAGAGAGTTGAATGGTACTTACTGTTCAAATATTTCTTTGTTGTAGTAACAAATCTTTAAATGTAACCCTGCTTCAACAAAAACAAAGCCCTGATTAATTTCATATTTATCTCAGCAGCTGTTTCAAGGAAAACCTGCCAGATATTGATCCAAATATAGTAGACGTGCAGCAACAAAGGGGGAAGAGGGTAAATGGGTTTAGATGAAGGCATCATTTACTAGCAGAAACTTAACAGGAATGTGAAAAATTGTAGCATTTGTCCTCCAGATTTGGCTTTAACAGCTGCGATCATGCATTTTTTGGACACAGCTGTGTTTTATATCTTTGCTATTTGGATGAAGACAGGAAGCTTCTCAAATAGTGTTTATTTGCTCAATTAAATAGGAGGCCTAATGCCTGCAGAGCTTTGGGTCCAAATTCTGGTCTGCGCTGTAATGATGCAGATCAGGATTTTTTACCTGGGTAGAAGAGTGCTCAACACAAACCTGCTGAACCCTGACAGAGATACCAATGGGACCTGCACCTCTCAGAATGACTCCCAGGCACTCATGGGATCATGGCTACATATTGGGAAAAGGTTTTCTTACACTAGCTGGTGTCCTTCCTAGCTTGCATCATTTTATAACAGAATTGCTTAGAGTTCAGAGCCATTTTTCTTAGAAGTAAGAATCAAATACCAAAATGAGTTACTTGCTGGAGAATAGCAAGAGGACCCATGTGGCACCAGTTAGCTTCTGCTGCAGTATATGGTTTTTTTCTGCCTTTCTGTTCACCTCCTGATGACTTGAGGCCAGAGGCAGGGGTTGAATGTGGATGTTGTGCAGCCCACACATCTGCATTTTTGTGCCATTCACAGACACACCTCATGTCCCCTAAGAGCAGTGGCTGGAAACCAGAGACAGGAGGTTTGTCTTTGCTGGGACCTCACTGGCTCCAAGTCTTTTTACAACATGTCACTGAAAATGTCCCTACATCGCTGCTTTATGTCCAGCTCCAGCCACTGTGAACTGGCTTTGATTTCTTTCTTTCTTTCTCTCTCTTTTTTTAAAAAAGAAAAGTGAGAATGAGTGATTCCTTTTCAGTGCTGAAAGAGAATAAACAAATTTAGGTCACAGTAAGGAAGAAAGGATTAATTGGAAGTGGAGTCTGGGTGGCTGTTTCTTCTGTAATTGCAAAAAAGCATTGTGAAACCAAGTTTAAAAATATAAGAAGGAAAATCTAGGATGAAAATTGTTCACCCACACTCTTTTAGGTAGTTGAAGTTCTCTGGTTGGAGCTTGCTATGAATTGTTATTCCAGAGTAACAGTGCTTTTGGGTTTTGTATCACCAAGTTCGTCCCCTGGTGTCTGATACAGCAGCACAGAGGGAAGATGTGAGCGTTAGGAGTCACGAGTGTCCCAGGATCTTTGAAAAGCCAGTCTGTCTCATCCCACTGAGCAGCTGCTCTCACTGGGGGATGAGGGTGACAGCTCAACCTGACAGCGCAGGAACACATTTCTCAGCTGGGGTAATAAGCAAGGTACAATTTACTGAGAAGTATTAAATAGAACAAAATATTTTTAATTAATAATGCTGGTTCAAAAGTGCTTGGCAAGCAGGTTTACTTAAAAAATACTTTATCTGGTCCTTTAACTGTGCTGGAAAATGAATTATGAGTACAGGTACTGGTGGTTTCTGTTGACAAGATGAACTTCAGGCTCAACATGGTGATGTGAAACCAAAGTATGAAAATCTGTAAGTGATGCTGATTATAAACCTCTCTGTCTAGTTTTATTTCCAAGCTGAGTAAATAAACCACATGCAAAATTAATTAAAAATTGCAATTAATCAAAAAATATTAACATATAAATCACTGAAGTGATCCTTGGTGCATTTTGCTATGGAAGCTAGGCAGCAGAGTTACTAAGGTCTCATATGAAATGAGCCCTTTGGGATAACAGTTTGTGCTTGGAAGCTTTTACATACCTGTTTTTCTCCTCTCCCTCCCCCTTTTCCACCCTCAGCTTGTGAACCAAGTGGCTGACTACAGCCACATTTATCAAAGGAACTGTGATCTCAAAAATAATTAATTTCCTGCAGATTTTGCTCCTATGTATTGATGCCTGAAGAGCTACTTATTATTCTGACAGCGTCTCCTGACAAGGTTATGCTGACCCACCTTAACAGAGATCTTGCTCTCCCCATTAACAAATCATATTTAGAATGAGATGCTGGACATGTCAGATCTGGGCTTTTAGTGGTCCAACAGGAATGCTAAATGTGCTGCTTCATCATTAACTCATGACTGCAAAATGGGAATGGAGATATTATGTTATTTCAGCTAATCAAGCGCTGAAGCTTCCAAATGCCAGAAGTTTTGGCCAAACCATAAGGGTGAAAAATATGCATAATCAATAGGTATCTGAAAGATTAATCAGAAAGCATGAAGTCCTTAAATTCATTTGGTACCCAGTAAGCCAGCTCTTGCCAAAGAAAACACAATTTAGAGCATGCCTGAATTAAAGAGGAAATTTGAGAAAATAACCTTATGAAAGTACCCTACAAACCAAAATAGTGGCATTTATTTTTACAAAATTATCATGTCTGCTTCTGAGTTGCAATTTTATGCCTATTTTTTTTCTTTTAATCCAGATCATAAATATTCTTTTCAAAAACATTCTAGGGTATTTTTATTAGACTTAGAAGCTGGTCTTTGTCTTTGCTTAAAAGCAGTGGAGTAACTGAAATGACTTATCAACTATCAAATAATTTCTGCTCACCATTGCAAATCTAGTCCAGATGAGCACAACCAAAAGGTTGATGGATTGTCCAAATACCTTGATTTGAGTGTTTTTTCCAGTTTCTGGTCAAATATCAATACCGGAAAAAATTAAGCACCACAATCAACATTAATTGCCGTACTAAAGTGGTTACTTGTGTGTAATAGATAAGTGTATTGATGTATCATCTTGGGAGCCAGGAATAAGACATGTCTTGCTTGGAAAATGTGGAGGAAGCTTGATTGCTACTGATGCTTTTCCCGATCAATTGCTAAATTGGGAAGGGTTTGAGTTGTTGCTTTTAAGCAATAAAGTTAACAAGGATGGCTAGTCTGTTCTAAAGGAACCTCGCGTCATTTCCTCAATCCGTGCTGAGGTAACTGGAGGAAAATGACTGACTGTCAGGGATGACAGATTGTCCCAGATTGCCTCACCAGAGTTTATCTGAGCTTCATTATGTCTAGGTCAACTTTTTTAGGATGCTGTCAATAGCTGGAAATATTTGGATATTGCAACTTGAATTTTTTTTTTTTAATAAACTGCCTCTGAGGTGCCCCCACAATTATGTTAGCCTTTTGTACTTTCATGTCCACGTTCAGTTTTGGTTTTGCAGACCACTATTACTCATTATTTTTAATCTCTTGGATTTGCATTTGTGGCTTCCTGAATAGTAATTTATTGGAATTTACTCGCGACAGCTGAAGACTGTAGTATGAATATAGGTAGCTGGAGACCTCCAGCAAGGTAGGCTTCTTAAACAAACACAGCATGGCAGATGGTCCCTGCCCTGAAGAGGTTACACTCTAAATAGTTTTCTTATCTCACACTTCTTTCTTTGATATATTACTGCCTCATTACTGTCTGGCTCCTTGTTTGTGCAGGGCAAGTGCTCTGAAGGCAACCTCTCGGCAGCCAGCTCTGCAACTGAAAGTAGAAATGATGAGCAGGCAGCTTTCTGTCTTGTAACTGTTTAAACACCATTAGATAATAGCTCTTGACAACCAGGTTTAGAAATCAGATGCTAATTTTCTGCAAAAAGTCAGAAGAATGTGGAGTTATCACTGTGCTGGAGGAATCAAATTGTGGATGAGACTAAAGACCCACAGATCTTGTTACAAGTTAGTACCATTCATCACATTAAAGAAAAAAATTGCAAATAGAATTACTTCTGCAAGAATGTGGCCAACACTTGGAGTAGAGTTAGATTTTCTCAAAATTATAAATACCATCCATTTATATGTTTTCTGCACTAGAATTGAAAAGGGGTACTCACCTTTGCACTTTTATATTTCATACAGGAGTTTACATGCCCGTGTGATGAATGAAGTAGGGAAATTGTCTTTCTAATAAAGGGCGTTGTTTGGAGTTTTGTATTATTGGTGTAAGAGTGGTTACATGTTGATGTGTTTTGAGCATAAGTATTCTATGATTATTCTTCTTCCTTTCCACCCCTCTTTCCTATCAGTTTCATACTTGAAAATGTACTAAGCTTGTTGGAAATTTGTTCTAGTTACAAGGATTGTGGATAGTGCTAGTAGCGAATAACTGCTGTTCCAGGAAAAGAATCAGAAAACATTCCTCAGAATCAGTGACCATTCTCCTGTGTCCACCAGAAAAAGATGGGGAATCGTTGCCCTTTCTTCTTCTACTTGCAAATATGCTGTGAAGTCTCCAGCACCAGGACAGTGGGGGTTTGGGGTGCTTTGGAGCATTTTTTTTACACACGCACGCTCAGGCATCATGTGCTGATGGGAGCTGGAGGCAGTACTGTCTGCTCCCTAACTGCTTCTCTGCACCTCACAGGCCTGGAGAGGCTGTAAACCTCCAGCAGACAGACTCCAGCCCGTATTTACATGACTGGGTTCCCTACCTGAAATATCTGATTTAATGCAGGCTGAACTTCTAGTCATGTTGGTATATAATCAAGGGTGTCAAGGTATCACACTGCCTTTGCTCTACAGCTGGAGTCAGGGTTTGATTTTGGATCTGTTTATGTCTAAGATTTTAGATCAGGCTCATAAACAGAAAATTTCAGTCTTCTAGAACATTCCTGTTCTGCTTACTGAAACAGGTTTTATGTTGTTCATCAATAAGTATTAACTTATTGTTTTACATCAAATTAGGTAAGTTGGCAGGTTGGCAGTGGTGAGGGGAGTTGGAATGAAGTTAATACTGTCTGTGCCTTGCTGTGGTTGCAATGGATGGTCGTGGTGTATTTATTTATATATATCAGAAAAGACAGATTGCACTTACCTGTTACTTGTCCTCTGTTGGGGCTTTCCATGTGCCTATATGGCTCCTGCACCTCTTTGTCAAGTGTTTGAAGAAATCCTTGGAAAACTCGGTTCAGTGTAACAGACATCAGTGATTTGGCAAAAGTTCCTGAAGATCCTCTAAAGCTTTACAAGAAAAATAACACAAAACACAAACCCCTTTCTATTCGTTGCTTTCTGATTTGCTTCCTTGTCTCAATTCTTGTTCCAAAAGGCAAGAGGCAGTAGCACCCCCAACAAAGCTTCTTTTACAGCCTTTTTTGGCATTAGTTATGAAAGGATCAGATGTCTGACCTTTCAGCAGTAGGTAAAAGGAGAATAAAAAGATCTATATTCCTGACGGTGTTTGTAAGTGCCTGGTCTCCCTAGTTTTTCTGTGCACTGTCTGTTGTATGCAGTGTGCTCTGGATGTGCCAATAATGCTAAGGCAGAGGACCAAGCTTGTTGTCTCTGTGTGCTCCCGTCTGGCACTATGTTGAGACTGTTGAAGTTAGCACTTTCAACATACATTCATCCAGTGTGCCTCCTGTGAAGAATATTCCTGTCCTTGTTCCAGCCCAGAAACCTAGTTTTAAGCTTTATAGAGTTGTTTTCCTCTGAATATGTAGGAGATGGATCTTATTAGCAGAAAGAGTGTTTTAAGAAGCTAAAGAGGTAGAGTGCAGTGAAAATCCTCCTGTGTGTTTGGGTACTGGGAATATTTCTGTGGAGGCTGAACAGTCTTACAATGTTATACCCGTACCTCTGTTTCTGAGGAAAAATACTACCACGTCCCTTGAAAAGCTGTACTGAAAGTTGCACAGCCTTGAATTGAATTGACATGTTCTTTTATTCTTTCTCCTCTCTTCTCATGAGGAAAAATAAGAGATGTGTTTGCAAGGGAATGCTGTGGTGTTGCTGGCCCATGCATTGCCAGTGACCAGGCCAGATAACTGCCTTGGACTTCTGAGAAGGGAGGAGCACAGGCTGGGAGAAAAGTCTGACTGCAGATTGAAAAAGGTCCTGCAGCATTTGGAAGGAAAAGAGCCCAAATGATAACAGTGCACATGCTGAGTTGCAAGGGCCTTTCAGTCAGGGAGTAATTTCAAGGAATTTTTCTGGACATGACACTTTTCTGGAAATGAAACTTTTTAAAGGGGCCTCTAAAAATGAAGGCTCACAAATTTAAAAGTGGCCTGTAATGCTGAGGCACAGGCCCCTGCTTGTGGGGTTTTTTGTGGTACAATATGCTGAAAGAAGAATTCATTTTATGTACACATAAAGAGTTTTTATACAGATGTATTTGGTTCTGTTTCCTATTGCGTGAAAGTATGTATGCTTTTAGTGAATAGTTAAATTACACATGTTTGGAAAATTAGAGATTGAACTGTAATCTAGACACTTGAATTTCATGTGAATTACATTATAGTCAATTTAATGACTTATAGCGTTTATACTCTTCTTATATACTTTATATCTCCCATCTTTTGTTAGCCATTCCTTGCTTTACTCTGAAGCACCAAACACCAGCAACAAAAGCCAGGTGTCACTGTGGCTGCCCACAATATTAATTATCGTGATGTGCTTTTGTTCCTGCAGTGAAGATGTTTGCAAACGAGGATTCACTGTTATTATCGATATGCGGGGATCCAAATGGGATTTGATCAAGCCTCTCCTGAAAACCCTTCAAGAAGCCTTTCCTGCTGAGATCCATGTTGCCCTGATTATAAAACCTGATAATTTTTGGCAGAAGCAGAAAACAAACTTTGGCAGTTCCAAGTTCATCTTTGAGGTGAGAGCCATGTGGAAATGAATTGTAAAGCATTGTCTCTGATAAGAACTTTCCTTCAGGTACAAAACACTGTGATTGAAAGCAAAAAATATATCCAAGGGCAGGGGCAGGAGTGGGTTGATGCCCTGGCATCAGGTTGTTTTCTGAGCACACTGGTGAAATGAGTTACATGTTTCATCCCAGAGGTTCACATAATTCATTTTGATGGGGGTTTTCTTTGGTTTGTTTGGTTTTGGGGTTTTTTGTGGTATTTATTTTTGGTGATGTTGCATTAAAAAAAAAACCTAAAGAACCTGTAACACCAAATTGGTCAAAATGCTAAAGATACAACTTTCTAGATCCAAATATATGAGTTTGTTAGTTTACCTTTATCCAACTTCCACTGTGGCTTTTTTTTTTATAAAAGACATTTGCTAAATTTTCACCTCTTTAATTTAATTGAGATTTACAGTTATGGGATAGCATTAACAATTCTTGTGAATGATAAGGTGCCTCAGGTGTGTCCTTTGAGAAGTAACCAGTATACAACAACTGCATAATTAAGGGGAATTTTACTAACTTTAATGTTGATGGAGACAAATGGGCTGTATTCTCTATAGCACTTCAGTTTTCTGTGAATTTCAGCTTCTTGCCCAAAAAAGAAACAAAACTCAGGTGCATGAATTGCTTGTCCATCAATCATGCCACACCATGACTTAGTCATTGTGTTGTTCTTTAATAATTCACTGAGAAACACTTATATTGTTGGCAGTTTTACCAATCCATTACTTTCAGAGAGACACAGAAATTTTGCATCTCTGGAACACAGAAGAGAATTTGGCTACAGCTCTTAATGTTTACTGCAATAGAAGACTGCATTTAAGTATCTATTTAAGTTTTGTTGAAGTCAGTGTGATGTAAATCTGCCCTTATTTTCAACCTGTTCTTGCAAGGACCCTTGAATTGCTATGGTGAATTAGATTGGTGTTATTCATTAACACAATTTTACAATATTATTACATTTTAAGTGCCTGTAAATTTTCACCCCTGTTTCACAAAATCCAATCAATTAATTAATTTTACTTTGATTAAATAAGTCTTTACACTCCTTGGTACTTTTGAGGAAAGATAAAGTAACAGAGTTCAAGTGTGTATTTTTAGAACATTTGTTTGTTTTTGAAATCAATAAATACCTTCTGGAGGCTTGACATATATTTTTATGCTGTGGAGTTGTTGTGATGATAATAAAGAGTAAACTGTGACCAAGTTATGCTTCATAGTTTGAGCTCTGAGTTGGTATGTTTAAAAAGCTCTGGATTCATTTGCTGTACATGCTGGACCACATTGAGGGTATTTTCATTTTGTGTGTGTTATCAGTGCCTTGGAGCCTTAGTCTCTCTGCAGGACTGTTCACATGGTGTCCAATGGCTCACAGACTTCTGGGCTGGAGGAGGAGAGTCAGTGCTTTCACTGTGTATTGGACCACCTGCAGACACTCAGAATCATAGAATGGTTTGAGTCCTTCAGTTCCATGATTCAAACAAAGATTTCCCAAGCTGTGGTCCACCCTGCAATATGCACACCACAATCAAGGAACTGTTATTGAAAGCATTCTTTGGGATGCTGCTGTTTATCAGTAAGCTCATGCTCTTGGGCAGCTCATGCTCTCTCATAAGAACTGTGAATACCAGGCAAGGTCAATATGGCCCACACTTATTTGATTTATGTGGGGCAAATCACAGGTACCTCTCTGCTCTGACCTGTCATGGCATTTCCCACAGCTTGGGTCAAGCATGAGGGCTTTGGCAGGAACACACTGCAGTGGAAGGCAATGGAAGTCTGCTGATTTACCCCATCCACAAACTCAGCAGTACCCAGCGCCAGTTTTAAGGCCAGATTTCTCTTTTGAGCTTAATGGAAGCAATATGTGTGTGCCAGGGCACTGTAGGACCCTTAGTGGTCACTGATGAGCTGGATTTTGGGGGGTTAGATTCTGGCACAGTGATTCTGTGTCAGAGTCCAGAGTGAAGCATGTGCACAGATCTTCACCCAGAAAGAGAAAGAATAGTGTTTGGTTGATGTATGTGGATTCCAAAGTTTCCTGTCACTTTGAGGAATGGACCAGGCAGCTTATTTAGCATTAATTCAGAGTTGCCTTCAAGACTATTTTCTTTCTCCTGCTGAAAGAGGCTAAATAGTGGACAGCACTTTTTAAATTGATTTCAAAAAGAAGGATGAGCAATGCCTAGGAAACAGTAAGCACCTACCTGCCTCACAAAAATACTTTTCATTGGAGTTTTAAGAACTGATTAAAAAAACAAACCTGAATGAAGAAAATTTCTGCTGAATTCAAGAAATAAAAGGCCTTTCTGCTGTCTCATAATGTCAAATTCTGTGCACAATTAGAGCAATGTTTTCATTAGCCTGACAGTCTGCAGGGGGATGCCAAAGTGTTAGCCACGAAGAGAAGTATTTCCCTGACAGGCAGTTAAACTCTAAACTGAATTATCTTCAAGATCTCAGTGCCCAGGTCAAGAGGTTTAAAAATTTGAAAATGCTCTGAAGCGGCGTTCTTTCCTTCTCACTGTTTGTTTGCTCCTCCCACTTTCCCCTGTCTTCCCTTTTCCTCAAAGAAAGGAATATTGCAAGAATGTTTTAAAATAATCTTTCTTCTGAACTTAAGTTCAATACAATCTCAATTTTAATAAGTTGCAGAATGCCTGATATTTTTGGATGGATACAAATTGGAAGAAAAATCCTATTATTAACCTTTAACCAGGCTAGCCTACTATTTTGGACATAATTTTGGATAATGGTCAGGATTTTAGGTGTTTTTCTTTGTAGATGACTTCTACAAGAGTGCTGTGAGTATTGGATGCCTTCATTTCTGAAGAGCACAAGCTCTGACATTCTTTAGAGGCCTGGTCTCTAGGGGATAGATGTGCACTCACTGATGAAGAGACAAGCCTTTAAGGGCTGCCAGCTTGGGTGTTAACATGAGAGCACTGAAAATCTCTGGTTACATATGAAACCCTATGCTCCTAATTTCAGAAAGAAGTAGTTTGTCTAAATTAAATGGGAAAAACTATCAGTCACTGTGTTCTTAAACTGTAATCTGCTTTCCAGACACCCTGTGGTTTTCTCTATCACCAGTTACTGAGTCTGAATGAATTAAAACCATTTCTCATTGATTGTGTATGATTCGTGAGCAGTACTTTCTATTTGCAATAAATTCTAGTTGTTAGTACTTCAGTGACATTTCACTTTTACACTGATTTTAGCTTAATTACATTAGGAATTGCTAATATGAAAGAGTGGCAAAAAGCCAACTGGAATAATTTGGAATAAGAAACTCAGCATAATCTCTGCTATGGTAGTTTGCAATACCTTCTTCAGTTCATATGCCTGAAACTTTTGCTTCTATGAGCTGCTAGCTGGGGTGTAACACAAGTAGCAGAGTGCCTGTTTAGTGAGCAACCATGTCCAGATATCCAAAAGCTGCAGTAAGAAGTGTTCAGTGTCCAACTGGGCTGATGAAAGCTGTGGCAGAAACATTTTCACTTCATGTTTTTGATAGTCAGGCCAGCTGAAAATGATAGGTATTGTTCCAGAAAATATCACATTTTTAATAAGTACATAAATAAATGAATGCCATTAGAAGCAAAGTTTTCTGTTCAATTAATATATCAAAATTAAACACAGTCCTTGACGTCCTTTGCAACATTCCTTCAATTATGTATCAATGAGGAAAATATTCTTCTCATGCCATTTATAGGTTGTGCTGTTAATTCTGATTGGATGGTCCCTGATTTAAATGCTGTCCTTTTCCCTTCCTTAGACAAGTATGGTGTCTGTGGAAGGCCTGGCAAAGCTTGTGGATCCTTCTCAACTGACAGATGAGTTTGAAGGGTCCTTGGATTACAACCATGATGAATGGATAGAGCTGCGTGTCTCCTTGGAAGAGTTTTTCAACAGTGCCATCCATTTATTATCAAGGCTGGAGGATCTCCAGGAAATGTTGGCTAGGAAGGAATTTCCAGTTGATGTGGAGGGCTCAAGAAGGCTGATTGATGAGCACACACAGCTTAAGAAAAAAGTGATTAAAGCTCCTGTGGAAGAACTGGATCGAGAGGGCCAGAGGTTATTACAATGCATAAGATCCAGTGATGGTTTTTCTGGTAGGAACTGCATTCCTGGAAGTGCAGATTTTCAAAGTCTTGTGCCAAAGATCACCAGCCTTTTAGACAAGCTGCATTCTACCCGACAACACTTGCATCAAATGTGGCACGTCCGCAAGTTGAAACTGGACCAGTGCTTTCAACTCCGGCTTTTTGAGCAAGATGCTGAGAAGGTAGGGAGTAATGTGTTCCTTTTTTCACACTTTAAACAAGACTCTATTGCAAGGGTGACCATTGTTTCTGTAAGTGGCAACATGAGGTGTTTATCACCAGTGTAAATCTCATGTTGCCAACAGATACACTTCATGTGACTTGTAAACCAAATTCACCAAGCTAACTGTTGGATGTAGCAGGCATAGTAATATCCAAGAGTAATTTTTCTGTGTTGCTTTTGGTGAAAACTAATCTGCTTTTCTGTCTCATAATGAGAATATTTGGTAGACATTAGCACAAGAATCTGGCTTTTTTTTTTCAAGCTTCTTTTACTAAGCTATGAATATATTTATCTACTTGTCACTGAAAGAAGGATGATTTTGGGGTTTGATTCACTATGATTATTGTTTGCACTTCTTGGAGTCCATGACAAATTTCAAGCATGGGTTTCAGGGAATTTACTTTAGAAAATTGTGTAGCACTTAAGCCTTGACTTTCTTAATGCAGAAGTGCTTGGCACCTTGTTAGGTGATTTTGTGAGATGTCTTTGCTGGCATGTTTAAAATTCCAGGTCTCAGAGGTGGAGTATTCTCCGTGGAAGGTACTGAGCTCTCAGACTCATGTTTATCTAGTCTTTATATTCATCAAAAGCACCAATCTCTGAATCTTCTCTATTTAATGTATTATCCAGTTGTTTCACTAATGTGTCTGCCTGGACGGACCCAGGAGGAGTTGCAGAAGAAAAGCAGACTTCATTTGCAGGGGGATCTCATGAGGTTGTTTTTTTTTAATCAGCTACTAGTTAGTGTTATTTTAAAACATCATGGAGAAGCACGTTGCTGAAACACACCTAATCTTCAGTAGTGCAGAACAAGACACTTGACATTGGTTTTCAATGCATGTACTAAATATCTCTAAGACTTGCTAGGACTGAAAAAGCTCCACCATTGTATAATCAATTCTCCTATTGGGAAAACCTTGAATTCAGATGAGTCCCTCTAAAATAAGAGCCACTGCAGCATCGCTCAAGGATGCATAAGAGCAGAATTTTAATTCCAAATGCTACAACAGTGGAATTCTCCCTGTTCCTTCTGTGTCATGTGCTATAAGGAGGCCACTCTGTTCTGTCCTTCCCAGCAGAGGCTGTACTTTGGTCAGTGCACCGCTTTGGATTTTCAGTTTCTTTAGGATTATTCAGATGACCACTGGTTATTAATATAATTTTATAATTTATTATTATTCTTCAATAATATTATTAGTGAATTATTAGCATTTAGTAAGTTATTATAATTAATAATGTTAGAAGCTGAAAGGCTCTCAGATCAAGTCAGTGTTTGAGAAGTCCTTGTTGCCAAGCACTCTTCTCTGGCATTGAAGGAGGTCTCCAGGGAGTTTCCTTTCTACCTCCTGCACAGGCATGAAAGGATGGTGTGATATAAGACTAGGCAATGTGACAGCAAAGCACATTGCATGTGCTATTCTGAAATTGGTATGTGTAAGGTCTAGGCAAGTCAAAAAATACATGAAACTTTTGATATGAAGGAAGAAGCAGTGAGAATGTGATTTTTGCCTTTGTAACACTGCCTGTCTTAAGCAATTCCAATTTGACAAAACCAGGATTCTGGTCTTCTCTTCTTCATCTGCCTCACATTAACTAAACACACAGCTTCTCCCTGCTTATGCTCTGCTTGTCTTTTCTTGACTTCTACATTTTCCCAAAGAATATAAAATATTTTCTTGTTTTATAGTCCCAAATCTGTAGTTTTAATCTTCTCAGTTTGTGAGTCCCTAAAATTCTTCCCAGAAGGGTTGCAGACCCTTTAACATCACATTGTGCACGTGTAGACTGAAGTAAAACATTGATGTGCTTTTCCTCTGTAGTTGCCTTTCTCAGGTCTCTTTGAAGTAGTCTAACCACCTCAGACTGGAAAGTACTTGTTTCATAATATGTCCAGAGCTAAATCAAGTCTGAGTGCTGTCTCCACTGTAGAAATAGCCACCAACATATCTGTGTATTAAATTTTAGAGTTTCCAAATGGTAAAAATGGTACCTCCATTTTCTCAGTTGCATTCTACTCAGATATGGTTGCAGAGCCCAGTTATTCTACATCTCCTGGAAACACAGCTCTTTTTGTATAACCTGGACATGTCATTTAGTTCTAATCAAGTGACAACTCTAATAGCCTGTGAAAGTCCAAACTCCATAAAATTCTGAACATAAACAAGGTTTTAAGGTCTTTTAAAATATCTCTCTATATTTATTGGATGATATTTCAGGAAACCTGTCCTAACAAGAAGAAAATGGACAAGGACTTTCATTTTCTGGACATTTCTGGTTTCAACAATTTCAGGTGTCCTCATTGCCTGAAAAGTTCTTAAAAGTGGGATAGGGGAAAAAAAAAAAGGACACAAGGACTAAAATACACAGTATTTTAAGAAAGGTTAATTTTTGAACCCTTTGGTATTACAGTACCCCAGATGTTAAAAGCAAATCAATTCTTCCTCTTAGAAATCCCCTGTATTGGAACATTTAGAAATGGCAGTCACTGCCTGGACACACAAAATGTTTAAATTACAGGCATTACAACGTACAGAAGTCTGTGTAGTTGTGTGCTGAGCAACTCATAGTGATGCCAAAATAAACAGAGGGGGTGGAAGTCACAGCCTGGGCTTCTCCCACTCAAATCAGTGAGAGAGAGCAGGGCTCTCTGTAGAGAAACTTTGTCCCCAAGTCAGGCCTTTAGGGTTTTACTTTCCTGTAGTGGGGCAAAGAGAAAGGAAAGTGGGGCTATCACATGGGCACAAGCAGTGCAGTGTGATTGAATCTCCAGATGGAGACTGGAAGCTCCTTGAAGCTCAAGTCAGCAGGCAGGTCAGCCATGTGGGGAGCTTTGGCAGAGGGGTGTGAGGAAGTTCACATGCTGTGCAGTGCTGACTGTAATGATCTGCTGATAAATAACACATTTCAGTTGCTGGCAAAGCCCTGACTCTCACTGTTCAAGAAATTTATTCCTCACCAGCTAATGGAGAAATACGTATGTACATATATATAATTTTTAAACTAGAACTGAGGCTTCTCTATGTTTTACTGGGTAACAGGGAGAATATTTTTAGTCACCAATAGCATTAAAAAGTGTGTGCCAGTTTGAATTGAATATTGTTTGAAACAAAAACCCCACAATCAATGGAGATCCAAGTATTAGAACTATCTGAGAAATGATAATTGGTTGGTGGAAATCTGGACAGGGAGAAGAATTCAGGCAAGAAGCCACATGTTTTGCACTTGATTAAATACCAAAAAAAAGACAAAAAATTATACTTAAACTCTGTACTTTCCAGGTCTTCTGGAAATCATTTGTAACTGGCACCCAATTTGACTTTTGTAGGAATTTCCACATCATTCTGTGTTGGTTCCACACCAATTTTACTACCCCAACCTGTATGTGAATGAAAAACATCTATCATGATGTAATCAGCATTGTCCATGCTAAGTACAAACAATAGAGTCACCAGCTGGACTGAGCTGAGGGTCTGCTCTGTAAGCTGCTCCCAGCAGAGCAAGGAGCTGCTCTAACACTGTGGGGGTCAGCCCCAATGGGAGGCAGAGGGGCTTGTTCCCTCTGTCCTCACCTCCCCTTCTGCTTCCCAACTTCCTAGGCAGTCCACGACACAAAGGCAAACCCCGAAGGATGGAGTTAGAAAATGCCACGAGTGAATTTCACTGGAAGCTTGTGGTGGGAGAAACATTTTATTTGGATCAGGCCAGCTTTGTAGAAAGTCTAGTGGCAAACCACAGGCCACATCTCATCTTCAAGGAGCAGTAGCAGGCTTACAGTCAAAACCATGAGCCCCGTGTAAACCAAGGCTTCCCTTTGAAAAGCACAGCTCTGGCAGTGATGTTCCCTGTGGAGCAGGCGATGGGGGCTGTGCAGGCTGCTGGGGCAGCCGTGGTGCTGCTGCTCTGTGGGGCTCTGCAGGCAGTGGAGAGCATGGATGACTTGCAGCTCCTACTCCACAGCAGCTGTAGCTCCCATTTCCCAGGTGATTTGACCAGCCTGGAACAACAGAAAGATCTCAGTGAGTGCAAGAGTGATGGGAATGTGATTAACAATGCAAAGTTCATAGATAAGAGACAAGTTTTGAGGGGGGTATAAATAAAATGGTTAAGAGGAATAGGGTGCAGTAAAAGTTGCAGCCTGTATGCAGCTCCCAGTGCAAGTGTTCCACAGGGAGACCACAGCACTGAGCAGACTCTGCCTTCCTCCCTTCTCACACCCACTTCTGGCCCCTTCCTCAGTCAGGTTATTCTACTGAGTAGGTGCTTTAAACTCAGCCCCCACAGAGTGAAATAAAGAATGTGACGTTTGGTTTCTCAAGGAAGAAAATCACAGATATATCAGCTGTACTTGACTCCTGTCCAGTGTCCAGTTCCAATTCCTAATGAAAGTATTGGGAATACTCCTATTAATTGTCAGCAGAAGCACATTATACCCATTAACTAAAAGTATACCCGTTTTGAAGTGCCAGATGAAGTTTAGGATTTCCTAGTTTAGAATGTCACTTAACACCAGGCAGAATTAGTCTAGAAAAATACAGAGAAGCTCTAACTCAACAGCAAAGTCAGTGGGAGAGAAGAATATCCAATAATATATATTACAAGTATTTGAATCATGCTCATACTGGTTTTGGAGTATTTCTACTGCCAAGGGTTCATGTTCCTCAGAAGGAAGGATTGTTCTGCAAGCTACTCTTCATCTAAAAAGATGCAAGATGGCTTTGATGGATAAAAGAATGCAAAATGTGGAAATTCGTGCTGTGGTTTAGGTGGGAAAATATAGTTTTAAAGAAGAAACATTGATATCTTGAGGTTTGAGAGAAAGGAAACTATCAGTATATTTGTGACTATATGACACCCACTTTAACTGTTTCACACATTACTTCCCCACATACTGCATTTGAAAATTCTGCTGCTGTATGTTCTGTAATAAAATGCATTACAAAACTGATGATATGATCCTTCTTGCTAATAGGAGGCAGTTTATTTTATTACAGTCCATTAAGTAGAGCAATTGTAGCTGCTCTTTTAGTCAAGGGAAGCATTTCCTAGAAATGGGTCCTAGCTGACTTTCTGGAAAAGCAGTATAAGAAAGATTGAAAACCAACTTTGCTTCCTTTTACATTCCACATCACCTATAAGTTTTCTTCTTTTAGCAGTGTCAAAAGACCCTTGAAGCAATGCATAAAGCAAATTTATAGGGTTTTCCTGTTTGCAACATGTCATATTAACCCTTAAGGACTTGCATAATTCCACCAGGCACAGCACCTGGGACAGGCTCTTCTGAGATAAAATCCACTTAGTGAAGGGCCATTTCCCCTCTCTTATTTCACTGCTGGAAGCACTTGGTTTCTTTGATCTGTGCGATGTGCCATATATACAATTGCCTCCATGATTTCATGTGCGTTATTGGCTTACAATTACTGTGAGAGGGATGTGTCCCAGGGAGTGAGAATGGGAAGCCAATGAGGAGGGTTCTGAGAAGGTGACAGAGGAACCTTTCATATGTGAAATGAATAAAATACCGAAGGAGCTCTGTGGAGGTGGTTAATTAGGACTGGGGAGGAGGCAGGAAACACGTTAAGAGGGGACAGACCCACAGTCAAGATTAATAATGAGAGCACATCTGAAGTACATGTGCTCCATGTGTTGTTTGACTGTGAAAGGATTTGTTACTGAATGAATGGTATTTAGCAGTTAACAGTAATAATCATACAGGCGTAATAATAATAATGGATTAGACATGGATTTTTTTATAGGATTTAGATTTCATTTAAGTTATGTGAACACTGAATTGGTGTGAAGAACTCAGCAGGCCCTGGATTTTCCATCTAAGTACTTACACCATGAATATCACAACAGCACAGTGAGTGAGCATTGCAATAAGGAGCTTTTTTGGAGATTTTTGAACATGGGGGATGTTGTTAGACCTGAGGTAAGATCCATAAGACTTTTGCAATAAAAGGAGTCAATAATTCTGCAGAGATATTTGACTGAGGGTCTAAATGAGACTCATTTAAACATGTTTCTGTCATCCTTAGCGTATTTCAAATGTCTGTACAGAGAAAGGACAGGGCCTTGGGGTACAGATACTGCCTGGGAAAGGCACTAAACTGGCTGTCTGTGTTTGCGAACATCCACGTGTTTGCAGAGAGCTTTATAAGAAGAGTGACCAAGAATTTATTGCTGAACATAAATGAAACCTCATACCCATAATTCCAGAAAAAGAGTTCTCCGGGGACCAAGCTGTTGCTGGTACCTACCCCTGTCAGCCCAAAGCAACTGCTTCTCTCTTCAGGTGAAACAATTCCTTTTCAGGTTAGTTGTAGCTATAGCCCTGGTCTAGTTGCATTTTGCTGCTCGAGGTCTCCCTGAGCTGTCTGCTAAAAAGACAGAGGCTTGGTCTTATAAAGCAGAAAGAGTTTCAGCTGCTCTTGAAATCTGTAAAGGCCTTGAGGTCTCTATCAGAGCTCCCAGTGTCAGCACTGCATGAGCTGGAGCAGTGTGCCATTCCCTGGTACCAGCTACTGGCTCTGGCTCCAGCCCTGCTGGTGGCAGGGTCAGCTGTTGCCACCCCCTTATGGTAACAAGACCACATCTCCATCTGTCCATGCTGGTGTTCCATCCCAGGATTCCATTTATGTTAGTTCACATTTGCAACATGATGGGCAGCCTGATTTTCCAGGGCTTGCAATAGTCCTGATATATGAATAATGAGCTTTGAAACCAATTCCTGACACTAATGGTTCTTATTTTAATTGTTTAAAATAAATATACAGATCTCTAGATTTATGGATCTGGAATAGATATTGCTCAAGAGTGTTTGAATTTAGTAAAAGTATTTTAAGTTGCCTTAACGTCTTTGCCTTTTTTCATGCAATGGACTCTAACAGAGCACATAGAGTCTGTTCTCTCCTGAAACCTTGTTTCCAAATCTAGCATCTTCTCTCCCATGCTGCCAATGACAAATGCTTTATTTTATAATCTGAAGTTTCCCTTAGCATATGGTGCCTTTTTTTGCTATAGAGATTTTCAGTAGACAACTGTTCATAAAATCAGGCCTGGGATGCCAGTGTCAGGAAGGAAAGTCAAAATAAGCTGCCATGTGAATAGAAGGTCATCATCTCATCCCATGCTTTGTATTTAAACCTACTCTGAAACTAAAACAGCAGAGGCAGGCCCCATATTCAATATGAAATGTTTGCTCTGACGCATCATTTCTAGTATAGGCAGAACTCAGAAAATAAGTGCAGCTAGATCCCTAAATTGTTGAATTGGCTGACACCATCTTACAGTATCAGATCATAAAATGCTGGAAAGATGATTATATAGGTGATATGGAAAGGAGACTTGAATTGAGACTGAGCTGGTGCATAAACAATAAATAGTTGAGTGCGTGTTTGTACGACGTCTAGCTCAGCGGGGTCCTGCATCTGACTGGGACATTGGTTGTTTTCAACAAAAAAATGCAGATTTTCAGTTGAAAATGGCCCTTGAAGATGTAAGGGTATGAAAACATTCCTATGGAATACATATGTATATTCACCAAGGATTTGGGTTGCTTTGGCATATGCTGGGAATATTCTACTTCACTTAAGCTGTTTTGAGCAATAGCTCTTCTGAATAGCATCAATCAAGGACAGACAAAGGATCAACACGGGAAGTTCATATCAAAGGGGGAAACTGTACATCTATTCTTTAAAAATTGTGTATTTCCCCAGATGAACCTATGCCAGCTCTAATAATTTGAATTTAATTACTTCACACTTCCTAGAACAAAGGAGGCTCTAATAAACAGGTGAGAATTGAAAGCATGTAGTAATAACTATTGTAGCAGGTTTTAATTAATATTCAGTGCTTATTCAAATGTGTTCTTTATCATGTTTCTTTTCTGTAGCATTTTAAAATAATTGAAATTTTGTTACTGAGTACTGCTTCTGCTTTGTCTTGAAGCACATCAGTACTTACTGTCATGGATAAGCCACTATGAGTTGTTCTGATGCAGCTGGATAAACAGTATGATGTTCTGAATGCATCTTTACTGATATTTTTGGAAGCTTAGTGGTGGCATAAGAGGCTCATGGGTTTTCTATATTACTGGGTTTACCTGGTGTCAGATTTATGTTTTTTTAAACAAACCAAATAAATGAACAAAGTTTGCCTAGAAGGAGAAAAAACATTATAACAAGGGGTGGTTGTGCACAGAGTGCGTGTTGACAGTTCCTTGTGATGCTGTGAGCATAGATGTCATGTGCTAAAGAGATTTCAGAGTGGGATCAGCACCTTCCCTTTCAGAAGGCTCTGAGGGTGGCAGCTAAATGGTGTCAAATCTGCCGTTTCCATCACCTAGTCATGGGCACCAAAGAATCAATGGGGAACTGTGGAGGAAAATCTTGTTCAGCATCTATAACAATAAATTCCTTGGAAACCCCTTCATCTTTAAGGGGAGGATGAATCCTGCATAGCCTGCATCTCTCAGCTCCAAACCTGCATGCTGGCACTTGCCATCTTTGCAGGCTGCAGCTCTGAATTAAAGATGCAGCGAGCTGACATCTGCTCGCTTTAATCGGAAGTCGCCTTCTGACAGGTTGCTAATGCCAGCCACAATTTGTTGTCCCCAATCTAAAGTGAAGAGTTGATGGAGCGGGAAGCAATCATGGTGGGCTCTGTGGGGAGTGTTCATTACTTTGACCACTGCTGGTCACACTTAGTAAGATCCTGTTCTTGGTACCTGTAGGAAAAAAATTAAAAATCACTAGATTTTTGCAAGATCAGGAGATCATTATAGACGTTTTTAACTTTCCGCAAAGCACAAACAAAGCTCATTTCTGCTAATTGGACTGTAAAAGAAGAAAGTCTTCATTATTATTGATGTTCCAAGGGAGCTTGCAGCTTTTGCACCATATCAAACCTGTATCCTACTTCTTTCCTATTTATCAGTCAAGAATGGGGGGGTGGGGTGGTGATGGTGGTGTCTTCCCTTGTGTGCCAATAGCATTGTGAGTGTTTGCTTTTCTGCCTTTCCATTCATTAGTAAAAAGCTTGGGGACAAAGCTAATAACTGCAGGAGAAATTCACAAGTACACACCAACTGCTTTGTGCTGCTCCTACAACTGAAAGCAGCTACACACCACATTTTGCCATCTGGTTTGAGGAAGTGTGGGGTTGCCTTGCCTGCTGAGCAGAGCAATAGAGGGATCGGGGTAAATAGATATATCAGAAATTATCTTCCTTGTGGCTGTTATTCTAATGGTGAATAAGGTAACAACCTTCAATTGCTGTAACCATCACTTCTCTGTGGCAAAGGGGCAGGACCGTTCTGTAGCCTCGCAGTGACATTTCCGTTTCTCCTGCAACAAGTCTACCGTAGGTTCAACAGCTCTGAGGGTGCAAACTTCCCCCCTTAACACTTCCATTACCAGAGTTCAGACTCCACAAGCAAAGAACTCAAGAGTCTTCTGAAGATATTTGTACTAATTTTTCAGATGTGGACAGCTGTCCATCGGGAAGGGCTATCAGCTGCCAGACACTGATTTCTGTTGAGCTGGATTGGCATTTGAGCAGCAAAATTAAGTGCAAAGGATGCAAAATTCAAAGCTAAAAATTGGGAATTAAACCCCATAGGGGTTAACTGCCTTGTCTCCTGTCGCACAGGAAGCCTATCCTGCAGTGGGAGTCCCGATCTGATGTGCAGAATAAACATCTCAGTGCTTTCCTTCTTTCTCTGTTAATTCATTCTGCCCTGCCCTGCCAGATACGGAGGGTTTCTTTCTCTTAGTGGCAGATAAATATGTTTCCTCCCCAGCAGCTGGAATTGAACCTGATCTTTTCGACGGAATGTAAACGCACTAACAATGCCTCTCTCCGCTGCTGCAGCTCGGGATGAGGAAGAGTCGCGCGTTTCCTTCGCGCCGAGCGTGCCCCGTAGCGCAGTTGCTGTCCGGCAGTCCGGAGCATCCCTCCCCCGGGCCCCCTCGGTTCACA
>VXBS01002143.1:215-33850 GCA_013400255.1 Sitta europaea
ACCAGCACCTGTGTGGGCACCAAAGGAGCTGTGCATGGAAACCAGCACCTGTATGGGCACCAGAGGAGCTGAGCGTGGGCACCAGCACTGTTGGCCACCCGTGGTTCGTGCCAAAGGTGGCCCCGAAGCCAGGAGCAGCCCTGAGCCCGTTCCAGACTGGGAGCAGCTGGCACAGCTCACATGTAGCCAGCAAAAGGGCACGTGGCCAGCAAAAAGATGTAAAGAGAGAGAGCTTGTTTCTAATACAAAAGTTGGACAAAATTGACTTTTTTTTTTCAGTGTTACAAGACTTTGCACTCGAAGAACACTAATTCTCTCAGACTAAGAAAAGAAGGGAGGTGAAACTTTGTAAGAACAACAGAGAAGAAATTGAAGTCGGTAAGAAAAGAGTTAAGTTTTAGACTGAAGGGATTTTGAAAAGTTTGTCTTAAGCTTAGGCTGTGAAATTCTTTTGTGAAGCTATGGTAGAGATATACTTGCTATATCAGACTTTGGATTTTCCCCAGTAAGTTCATGGAATGCTTGGGGTGGGGGGTGGTAGCGTTCTAGCCACAATCATGAGCAGAGGCACCAGGGTTAGAAGTTGGATGAGAAACCTCAGCCCCAGGGCTAAAAGGGGAAGAGCTCTGTTCCCAGAGATGAGTGAAAGGATGCTGGAATGGCTCATCCTTAAAAAATGCCCCCCAATAAGCTGATATGGACTGAGAGCACAGTTGTGAGGAAAAACTGTGAAAGATGGGAAAGACTTCACAAAGGCAGATCTTGAGCACCTGCGGTTTGTGAGAAAAATGAATCCACAAGAGTTCTTTTCTTGTGGGAAACTTTCCATAGCATTAGCAAAGAATACTTTTCTCTCTAAATGAACTAAAGAAAGGCTATTTGTAGAGCTGAAAAACTGACTGAGATTTCTGAGTGTTGTTGTCTTTACATAGTTAAGAGGAAAAAAAGGTTGTGGGGAAGGAGGAAGAGTGTTTTGAAAATTCCATCCTCATTCTTGTTGCTTTTCTCTCTTTTAGATTTAGTTAATAAAATCTTATTACTTTTAAGCTTAAACCTACTTTGCCCTTGATTAGAACCTTTGAAATTGGCCAAATTAAACCAAAACAAAAATTAGTGTTTCTGCCCAGTTTCGAATTGAAACCATGACAAATGAACATGGAGGATTTGTATATAATAGATATATTTGACTCCATACTTGCAATGCATTTTGCACAGCTCTTCTTTCTCTTTCTAACTATACCAACAACACAGTTCCACTAAATTAATTAATGAAAGATAAGCAACCTTATTCAGGTGAAATGCCACATGAGTGCTTTTAAAATGCAATGTTTACTGTCTTCTACCAACAGTTAATAACAGGCTGATGAGAATTTAGTGTGCAGAAGAGGGGAGACCTGCAAGACATCATAAGCGGTATTGATTTTTCTTAAGTGCTAAAGCTTTTAAAGGGATTCCTACAAAGACACTTGCTATATGGAAAAGGACTCTGTGCTTTGTCAATTTAGCTGGACAGCTGGAGAAAGATATAGACTGGAAAATCAAAGAAAGGGAGGGACCTCTGGGGTTAATAAAAATGAAGCTAGGTTCCTCCCAAATTGCTTTGTAGACAATTGGGAAGGCATCACAAGAGTTCAGCTTCACTCTGGTGGAACATCTTATACAGGAGGTGTTATCAGTCCCACTCTTAAAAGGTTGCAGAGAGAGAGCCAGGTTAAGTTATACTTCAAAACTCCTCAGGAACTGGGGATACAGCCAGTCACATTCATGACCTCACATCAATATCAACCATATGCATGACAAAAATCTCTCTCATAGAGCCAAATTCACAAATAATGTCACAATGCTAAATGATCTGTTTCAACCTCCCATTACACTTGCTGTTCTTTTTCTGACAGATTACTGAATGTGGCACTCAGCTTACCATGAAGTGTATACTTTCCCAAGGCCAATTGCTGAGCAAGAGATCCATCAAGGCTCCTGAAATGCATTTTCAAAGAGGTTAAAGTGATCTGGTGATGTGCTGAATTTGAAATGTTTTTCTACTTAGAAAACCGAAGTCCAGAAGGCAGCAATTTAAAATGAGGTTAGGAAATTATTTACAATATATTTGTTCTTCCTATATGGTCAAAGGCATATTTTGAGGCTTTTTGTGAATGTTTTGACAATGTGAAATGAAGTATCAATAAATTAAGCTGAGCTAGTTCAAAACACTTACTGACCTTTTAACTTCTCATGGGGTAAGATCAGACATCAAAGCTGAAAATCAGAGTATTTGTTATAAACAATTTACGGAGAGGTTAGAGATGCAGCAGTAGGCCAGAAATCTCGTGCTTATGTAGTCTACAAACAAATTCTTTACTAGCTGAAAACAAGCCCAGATTTTTGCCTCAAGCATGCTTTAATCTGTACAAGGAAAATGATTTCTGCTTTGGTTTTGCACAGAATCACAGCACTATAGAAAGAGGTATCACCTGTGTATAAATACACCTATCCTAACCTCTGAGGGTTTAGGAAGATTTGCATGTAAAGTGAAATTTGGTCTTTTCAATTAATCAGTATCAGGAACACTCACAGAGCCTGCTTTTGGTTCATTTTGATTGTGAAAGATTGAAATTGAGAATTTTTCAGCAGTAAAGTTTTTCAGTAAAAGTTAAATAAGAAAAGCAATGCAGGGACTGAAAAGACAGTTTGCCACTTCAATCTTTTTTTTTCCTTAGCAGATGTAGCCTGCTGTCAGAGCTATTCCTGAGGTTTTCAGACTACAGTAAGGTTATGTAAACTTTAATGGAGAAAGGAATAACTCTCCTAGGCTGAGCAAGGGCCCTTTACCTTACTTTTGATACATAAATCTTGTAACAATGAGGGGTCAGGAAACCCAAAAAGATCAGGGCACCGTGGAAAGAATGACGTAGAATCATGGAGCTACAAAGAGTGAATACAGCAAAATGTGAGACAGGAACAGGAACAGCCTGTTACCCAGTAAGGAAGGAAAAGAAGGAGGGAGAAGAAAATTCATATCCTCAGGTACGGTAAGTATCATGACATGTGAAACTCCTGTTGCTTTTTTGAGAAAATTGATTAAATCTTACTGAGTTAAAGTACTAAAAACCAAAAAATTAAAAGGCACCTCTACTTCTCAGATAGATCTGTTAATAAATAACCATAAGTTAGTTGCAAATGGTTTTTATTCTCATGGAAAAAGCAGTGAATCTTCTTCGGAGAAAAAAATCCTTAGGAATAAAGGACTCTTTAAGATCCTGCAAACCAAAATAAGTGTGAAATTAGCATTAAAGCAGCTTTCTAGGACTTAATGAAAAAGTGGAGAGGGACTTTTTCCAAGGACGTGTAGGGAGTGGACACGGGGGATTGTGTCCTTAAGCTGAAGGAGGGTTGGTTTAGATTGGATATTAGGAGGAAGTTCTTTACTGTGAGGGTAGTAAATCACTGGCACAAGTTCCCCAGGGAGATGTGGCTACCTCATCCCTGGAAATGTTCAAGGCCATGTTGGATTGGGTTTTGGGCAACCTAGTGTAGTGGAAGGTGTACCTGCCCTTGACAGGGGATTAGAATGAACTGTTCTTTATTTAAGGTCTCTTCCAAATCAAACCACTCTGTGAATCTATGATTCTGATATAAAAAATTAAGTCTAACTTCATCTAGCTTTTTTCCTTTTGTCAAAAGCTTTGCCAACAAAATGAATCTCACATTGCTGACAGCCTCTGAATTATGTAGGTGGTGGACATGTATACTTGCACACTTCCACTCTTAGATATTTCCAATTATCTCAGCTGTACTTCAGATTTTTGACACACTTACTTTATTTTTCATGGGGAAAAATAATTTAAAAAATATTGTTAAGAGAGCTCCTACAGAAAGGACTGCCTATCAAAATGCGACATATTGAAAAGGTCAAATATTTCCCTTTAAGACAGTCAGCGTCAGAGCTCTCTTTGTTCTTTGGTTTCTTCAATGCTACAATTAATTCAATTAAAGTAACTTTAAAGCTAAGAAGTGTTGTCATAGATCATAACCTTTAGAAATGTCTGCATTCTTTCTTACACATTTACCTTAGTTAGCATATTTTAATGATATCTCAAGGAAGAACTGCATTTAATGCTCCTGGCTTCTAAAGAAAAAAAAAAAGTAAAATTAATAAATAAAGAAGTTGTCAAAAGCATATGGAAAGATTTAGAGTATTATATTTAAAGATCAATACTCATTCATACAATGAATTGGACACAGAAATATAGAGTGATAGGAAAAAATAGAGTATTGGGAAAAAATTAATTCCAGTAAAATGTTTAATGCATCTCCTCATTGGCATCCCTGAGTTTTCTCTCAAGGAAGGATGATGGCTGTAGGGTGGGCTAAAGGAGATAACAAGATGAAAGAAAGGTGGAGAAATCATACAACTGAGAGTTTGGGTGACTGCCCTAATTGAGAAGCTGACCAGCTTCCTGAAGGTTGGTCTGTGTGATCTTTCAAAACATCTGAAGGAAATAAAGCTGGGTCATTGCACCATTTCAGACACAACTGGCACAAGGATATTGTGTGACAATCAGCCCCAAAAAGGTGGTAGAATATCCCGTTAGGCAGGGGAAGTGTCCACCCTGGTCCCTTTACCCTTATGGGGCCACCTCAGGAAATGGGAATGTCACTGCCATCTACCCTGCAGGAGGACTAAACTGATTCCAAAAGATCAAACTGGCTCCAAGTGGTTTAAACCAGACCAAACTGGTCCCATTCTGTTCCAGCGTGTTCAAATATGTTTGAAAAAGATCAAACGAAATAAAACTGGTTCAAGATATTTGAAAGTGGTTCCAACCAGATCAAGCCAGTCTAAAATGAACTAAACTCATTCCAACTGGATAAACAAATTTCCACCAGTATAAACCAAATCCAAACTGTTTCAACTGGATCAAGCCAGTTCAGTCAGGTTCCAACCAGTCCTAAAAAACTGGATTAAATTGTATTAAACTGGTTCCAGCTGTTTCCTGATGGTTCAAATTTGATCAAAGCAGATAAAACCAGTTCAAACTGGTTTAAATCACTTCAAACTGGTTCAAACAGGACTGATCTGGTTCTAACCAGATCAAACCAATTCCAAACAGTTTAAACCAAATAAAACCAGTTCAAACCAGATCCAAACTGTCATAAATATTTTAAACTGGACTACTCTGGTTCCAACCAGTTCAAACCAGTTCTAACTGTTTTAACCCAGATCAAACATGTTCTAACCAATTTAAACCAGACTAAACTGGTTCCAGCTGCTTCAAACCAATTTTAACAGGATCAAACCAGATAAAACTGGTTCAAACAAGTTCCATTCAGCTTAAGGCATGTTAAACTTGACTCAGCTGGTTCCAGCCACCCAACTTGGTGACCTCCAAAACTGGAAAGCAAAACAAACCAGCAAGAAGAGCCGACCCCCTCCATCTCCTGCCATAAAGAGTCCAAACTACTGCCAGCAATCCAAGGCTGTTACCCATGAAGGCATTTCCAGCCAGAAACAGTCCCTGCTTTCCTCAGCTCCCTTGAAAGAACAGAACAACTGGCAACAGATGTGACATTTTCCAGCCTTTTATAATCCCTCTCATCTCTCAGAGGGGATGGTAATTGTCAGACTGAAAAACACTGCTTGAAATAAAATTTTTCCAGATTATTTGCAAGAGGAACTTGAGAATGACAGTCAAATATTTTATAAACTGGGGCTCATCTGCCTCTTTTTTTACTCCACACATTACTGGCTTGTGCTAAACAAGAAAGAGCAAGGTAAAAAACACTCTCTTCTCATATGTGCACACCCCCAATTGAGTGCTACTTGGGAGGTTATATTCTGCAGGTTAGGAATTGCAAGTTTAAAGCAACGTGGATTTTTGTGTTCCTTGCATCACCCTGGGACAGTCTTCCCTGCTATGTTGAAAGGTATGGAATTAAAAAAAATCAACAACACCTCAAAAAAGAGTCATTCCTTTCACAAAAGTACTGATTAATTTCTTAAGCATGAATTATACCCAATTGTATTTAGATATATAAATAGCTTTTCCCTTCCCTCTTCTATGTCAAAGCTTATAATATCCCGAATACCAAAACAGAACAGTAAAAAAAAATATGGATTATTTGTGTTCAGAGTATATATTGTTTAGAAGCAAAATTATTTTTCTAAGCACCCCTCTTTTTGGTGCAATTACTAATAAAATTTGCAATTTACACAAATATACCACTGTTTGTTCAAACATGGCATCTCTGGAAGGCATTAGTTCAAAGATACTGTATTGATTTAAATTGAAATGAATTACCTTTCAGGGAAAATGCATTAACTTCAGTGGAGAGACATGGCAGTGAATATAAATGAAAATAAAAATTATTTCACTAGACTATTTTGGCATCATGATTTTTTTCTGTATTTTTTNATATATTCATTCACAAATGTGAAGTCATCACAAAACAAGGGAAAATGTGGACTAGCCAAGTAAGATGTTAATGTTAAAGGCTTTCATCAAACAAGGAAGGAGATGAGATCTCTTCTACAACTGAGGTCAGTGTTATGCAGCCACTGCATTAAACTGCACTTGTACTAAATAGTGACTTTAATTGGAATTTTTGTATCAGTATATTTAAATTCAAACAAACTCCATTCCCTATTTTCTCTATGCTTCTCAGCTACCATTTTGGCAATGTTGCTATGAGTTGGAATTCTGTAGTTAGTCTTTGGTCAGCAATTGTCCTTTATTGATTTCATATTGAGTCTTTATCCTCCAGCTGATCTTTCTTGGAGGACATCCACACAAGCAGACTCCAGCCTTGAAGCAGGAAACGAGCTCTGATGTGACATGGAAAAAGAGTGGTGATTAGTTTTGAGAGGCTGAGGACAGCAAACAGAAGGAAGGACTGTAGGAGAGGAGATGAAGAAGTCATCCCATTAGGAAAGTGAGTGCAAAAACAAGCTGGAGAAGAAAATGTAGTCACTGGAGACTCTTAAAATGTATGTCTTCATGCTCATGGCATGGAAAGGGCTGAAAATGGAAATTCTGACAAGAGAGAATTTTAAAGAAACCAACCTACTGTAGAACAAACTGATCTTCATTTGTTGCCTTTATGAGGCTGTGTTCATTAAACCACAAGATGCAATTACAGCAGTAGAGATTAACTTGTTAACTCAATCACAAAAATCCTATCAGAAGATCATTCTGAGCTCCTCTATTTTCCTAACGAGTGCACAGTTACTGACTGAGTCACCCACAAATGCTTTAGCACAAGGTAAAAGAGAACAGTTTGGAGGATTTGGTATTGAGCACTGCTTTTCATCTCAGCATCAGACTCTTGTCTTTGAACTCCATATCAAGGATGAAATACAATGGTTTGATTTTCATCAATGGCATTTAATGATACATACCCTGGTGATACACCTAAAATTAAGATTTCAATCCATCACGTGGAACTAACTTGAAGTTCACACATATTTCAAAGAGGCAAAACTGCCTAATGGTAGTTCCCTGAATTGGTTTCTACTTCAATGTCTGGAGGATATATCCATATATTTGCAGGGATTGTATAGCTAGCCACTTGATGTCACCATAACTCCACAGAAATATTGCTTTTCGTGCACTAACGGGGTGCAAATAAGTGGCTGAAATAGAAATGTGCTTGGAATTAATGTTTCTGTCACTAGATGTATGAGGTAGGTAGGCAATGTGCATCATCACATTTATTCTCCTCTGCACAAAGAGAAAGGGTAGCTAAAGAAAATCTTTTTGTGTTTGCACTAAAGATTACTTTTAATTAGGAAACTTGTCTGAAAGGAATTAGATTTGTTTTTACATGAAAAATGTTGGTGAGGAAAGAATACTGGCAAAATCAGTAACACCATAATAAACTGCACAAGTTAAGACTCCTTGAGTCAAAAATATTTGCTGTTGCTGAGTACAATTTTTCTTTGTTGTTATCAGAGACTGAAAAAATGTAGTTTGGACTGTTCTGGAAATCCTTGTATATATGAAAAATCCCAAATTTTTTAGTCCAATGTCATGATTCAGTTTATGAAAAGGATAATTTATATTGCCTTTTAATATTGTAACAAAGGTCAGAATCATATCTTACTCAAAAATTGCATTTAAAAATGTGAATTTTCATGAATTTTTATTCAATTTATGATGCAAAAGTACAACTGATGCACTCAAGATAGTTTATCTTTAAGTTCTCTATAAAAGCAAAGTAAAAAAAGGTCTTTTACCTTCAAATTTTAATAATAAAGGATAAACAGTGGATGTGACTGCTAATGTCCAGCCATCTAGCATAAAATAAAGTCAATTTGAGCCATATCAGTTCTTTCTCAGTAGGTAACTTGCTTTTCCCTCCAGTATTTATATTATATTTCCACAAACAATATATTTAAGCAATAAAAACAGAGGAACAGAGCTTTTTCTGAGGATTAACCTCTTGGGAACCCATGATCCACAACCCTGGATAGGGTCATTAAACCCCAAAGAAGTGTCCAGTGCTAAACTTGTTATTGATATGAGCTGAAAGTGTGTGTGTTTATCTGCAGAAAAAAAAAAAATGGGGCAGGCTGAATATTTGGAATTTATATTTCTACATGTGAAATCCAAGTAAATGATGCTATTATAATAACGTGAATGTCCTTGATTACATCATATTCCAGAAATTTCAGTCCTTGGTATGTCATATTGAAATGTGTTTGATTATGTGGTTCTTGGAAAAATCTACTAACGTGACACTCAGAAAAGACTGAGAAACTTTTCTGAGGGAAGAGAATAAACAAGCAAATCTAATTGGATTATAAAGCTGACTGATAAACACAAAGGCAGAAGAAAAAAGAATCAGGAGGAGGATAAATTATAGGCAGTAAAAAAGTTGGAGAACAAGAAAAAATTAAATCTGTTTTCACATTTTGATAGTTTTTTCTGTAGATTCGTGTGCAGAAACGGAACTACTCTAACACTAAGGTGTAGAATTGCCTAATGGATGTATTTCAGATGAAATTTCTTTTTGGATGACTGACTCTATTCCAACATTATCCATGGGTATAAATTTAATATGTTATTTATTTATTTCTTTATTTATTTATTTACTTTCTCCCAGGAGTAGTGTTCTGTCATGGACTAGCAGAAATTCAGCAATTTCTACAAAAAATTGGAAACTGCATTAGACTTCATGGATCATTGACTTGAAGAGGCTAAGCAGAGTAACAATATGCTTTGTAAAGGACAGAGCACTTTGAGAGGTATGGTTTTCCCTTCTTTTTCTGATTTATGTCTCTTCTCCCAGCATCTGAGGGGCTTTTTTAGGTATTCAGCTGCAACTATTTTCATTCTATATTGGATAACTGTTTTTGTTTTTTTTTTAATTCAAAAAGTACCCGAACTGCTCTATTAAACTGAAGTTATATCTTGAATAAAGGATTTAATTTGAATTTTTGATGACATTAAATTTCTTGACAAAGATCATGGAAGGATATTCTAGTGCAGAATAGGGAGCTATCCTGTTTTTATTAATTAAATCTCCCTTGGTAGTTATGGGGTATTGCTTCACCTACCCAGAACAGATTTAACTTCTTTGAGTCTGGTATTTGCCTTAGGGCTTTCTTTCAAGTGTTACTGAGCTTCAAAATTTAGAAGCTTGGGTCTTCAGCAGTGCTGAAATATATCAGATACTGGAAGCCAAGTCAAGTTTCCCAGTATGAGAGAAAAGCCTGACCTAAAATATTTCTTTCAGCCTGGTGCTATCTGAAAGTGGAAAAGAAAGCCCTGAGACTAGATGGAGCTACAACAAAAATCTGTTTAAAAATAATGAAAAGCAAACAACAAGACACACACCAAAAAAACCCACAGCACCCCTCTCCCCCCAAAACAACAAAAAAACACCCTGTCAAAATACTATATTTGATATTCTGAAAGCCAAGTTCTTAACATAAAGCTTGAAAAAGATGCAGTAAGAAAGAAATTATAAAACCAGAAAATATATTCCTCTATATATTAGAAATATCATGGGCATTGGAAGTGACAGTTTTTTATGCATTCTATGCAGTATTGTAGAAAAACATATGATATCAGGGGTAACATATTTTACAGTCAAATCTTTTTCATTCAGCCTCATACAGGCTTATGTCAAACAGTATACATATATATGGCTATAAAAGTGTCCTGTAAATAAATTGTAGTTTTAATTTCTATTCATGGTAAGAGCAGCATATATTTTAACTAATATATAAAATACCAAGCCTTGGAGACACTATAAGGGACGTTAGAAAAAGATAAGCTGTTCAAAACCCTGGTATTTTTTATGGTTAATCATAAACCATGAATAAGTGCATTCATGTATATTTCACATTGCTTATTGCTGCCTCACTGCTGTTATCAGTTAAAGTTTCATATCAGCAAAACCATAAACATAATTCAAAAATAATAATCAGGAATTTATTGCCACTAATAAAAAAAAAAAAAAGAAAAAACAGAAAACGTAATTTTCTATGATGTCTCACAGTGCCTATAATTAATTTCAGATAGAAATTGAAATTAAATTACACATTATAGGCAGCAGAGGCTTTTTGGGGAACCCATCAATAGGTCATTTTTCTGAAGGGTATGTTTACAATTGCACATTGATGAACTACATGCATTAGAATGCAAATGCAAGGAAGAGAGTCCGGAAAAACAAGAACGTGCAAGAGCCACGTTCCCCTCATGGTGGGAGTACTCTGACTTTTGTGCATATTCTTAACCTTGCTGGCATCTCCTTCCTGCAAACATCATTCCAGGTGCACTAAAGCTCTTGGCAAGATTATAATTACTGTCAATGGTTTTCAAGAGGGCCCCGAGTTAACAGAAATCTTCTGTCAGCAGGTGTGAACGGCTCTTCCCATCCTATTTGCTCTAATTTTACAGAATACTTAATAACTTCGGGCATAATCAAATATAATTTTTCCTGATTTTACACTTGAATCTAATCCCACTGACTTGAGTGGAGTAGATCCTGATCTATGCTCCTGTGAAGGAAGTCATCAAAATCAGGTTCCAAAGTTTTTGGCAAGGTTTTTGTTTATGTCTCTAATACCAATTATCTTCTAGTTAGTCTTACCATATACTTTTTACTTTAAAATTTTACTATAAATATCTAGTAAAATATTCAAATTTATGAGAACATTAAGTATGTACTCTCATCTTATTGTTTTTATAAGCTTATATGCTTAAAATAATGTTTATGTTTTCTTTCTAAAGAGAAATGTTTTTTAAATATCATTCCTCAAGAAGTCTTTAAATTAGATTAGATAAAAGATTTTAAAAAAAATGTTCAGAACAAAGGTTTTCTGAGTTGCAAATTAGAGTCAGAGCATTTTAAATAACTGAGGTAGTATCCACTTCAGTAGGTCTCCATGCCTTCTGTGCTGGAATTACAGTGTACTCATCCTGGAAATTCCCACTTGTGTGTCACCAATCTGCATAATTTAGTCTGCTACAAGAAATGGCATCTTTACCTGTGTATCCATGTGTGTGTGTACTTTTATCTTTTGCAGGGGTAGATGACTCGAGTCCCACATAATCCCACAGAAGTTAATTTTATGGTTCAATGGATTCTCAGGCCACATTCATCCAGCTCTGCAAATAGCAGCTGGCCTGTTTTCATGAGCAGGAATTGTGCTTTCTAGAAAAGAAATGGATTTTCATGACCAATTTAATCCCTCAGTTTGGGGCAAATTGGGCCAAATTCACAGCTCTCCATTTTTCTGAGGTTTCAAAGGGTTACAGAACTGCTGTAAGAAAAGCAGAGCAAGTTTCTTTAAAGGAGAAACTTCAATGGTCCATTCTGCCCCTGCAACTTTCTTTTAATGTTCCTTACTCACACTCATCTGCTCTACATTTCTTCTAATTTTTTACTGTTGATTTGCATTTTCTCCTTATAGGATTAACATCTTCACTTTTTCTGCTTAGTGCCATTTTCATTATTAATCTAGCAGCCCAGTTTGGAGGTCTTGCACATGATTAGATTTTGTGAGCAGGCACTTTACTAAACTGCTGTCCAAGTTCTGATAGCATCAATCTCTTAGAATGCAATAGATTAAAAATTATGCGCTTTCATTCATTAATATAAGGCTATTCCAGAAGAAAAAATTCTAAATTAACATTTTCTTAGGTTGTGTTAGCTTGTGTAGTTCAATGAAACTAATTCAATTGCACCTTATGACTATTTGATGGAATCTATTATTCTAAATTTCTTTTTAAACTTCCCTCATTACTGCAGGTGCTAAAAAGAAGAAGACTTTAATATTTTTAAAGATTTTTAAGAACAGATAAGTACTTTATTTCGTATGATGAGTACAACATAGGCATCTTTTAGGACCTTAGTAGTGACGAATGTTACTTTGTGACAGATTTCAGAAATAGGGACAGCACTGGGACTATTACCAATTCATACATGTAATATTAACATGTACAGAGATCTACAGAATAACTCTTTCCTTCCTTCTAGCTAACATTTATATAAAGGAGATAAAGACCTCCCTCAGGTCTCCTTTTTCTCTTGAAAAACTCCAAACTTCCAGCATTTAATTTTAAACCATGTTCTCTCAGTCACTGATCAGATTTTCTATTCTCCTCTCATTGACTGGCAGGTCCAAATTTTTATTCCAGGGCAGTGCCAGAGCTGGACAGACAATTTATGCTCTTTGTGGTGGAAAGGTTATATTCCATGTTTTACTGACAAACTCACTTCTCACATCTCAGTAGTGTGCCAGTCTTTCTGAAAACAACATGACACTGTCACACTGAGTTTTCAACACTCCCTTCTTGAAAGTCTTTTGTGCACAGCCAGTAATTTTGAGGTGGTGCCCATTCACAGTGTAAGAATTCATTATATGCCAATACAAAGGGAAATTTTAAAAATTGAACCATGTTTTGCTGTTTTCTTTTTTGGTGTGGTTTTTTGTGGTTTTTGTTTTGTTTTGTGTGGTTTTTTGACTGATTTCTCCAGACTGTCAGAATCATTTTACATTTGAACCCACCTCCTAAAGGTCTGCCAGCTTTCCAGAATGTATGGCATCTCTAAGGTGAATATTCCTACTCTCTTCTGGTTGGCTCATTAAAAAAAATAGTACAAGATGTAGAACAAAATTTTCAGGAATTATTGATGTACTATTCCAGTTTAAAAATGCACAATATTAACTATACCTTGAGTATTCTTTTTCAGCTGTTTATTTCAGTAATTTTAGCTTGGGTTTATTTTCTTATCTTGCTAAAGAGAACAATCTGCTACAGAATCAAATGTCTTTCTGAAATCAAGGTACATAGGGTACAGAGCACGCACTTCTTTTCTCCAGGTAGAAAGTACATTGCTTTAAACATCATTTGCTCTTGATAAATCTGTATTGGTACATATTCACATCCTGTGTACCATCTATGCGATTGGTTTACTTGAATATTTTTTCCAACATTTTCCTGAAAATCAAAGGTGAGGAAAATCTAATTGTGATAATTCTGCTTTCTTTGACTAAAATATAGCAGCCTACAGCCACAATTTTCCAGTCTTTCAGAATTCCTAAGAGCTCTTATATATTCCTGCTTAAGATAATTTTTACCATTTCTCTTACACCTGTCAAATTAAATATTATCTTTTCAAAATATCCAAAATATCTGAATACATTCTACCTTTCCATTTTCTACCTCTTTATACACATCATTCTTTTCACCTTTCTTGGTGTTGATGGTACGAATCATACAGAGTTAACCTCTGAAGAATTGTGATTCATGCTTGATTGATAATCTAATTTTTTATTCATATCCACTAGACAAAACTAATATGTTTATGTGATTGTTGATTAGAACTTTGACCCATAAATTTTAGTGATCTAAATAAACAGTGCCACTGTACATATGGCATGATTTAATGTCAATTTTTGCTACTTAAAAGATTCAGAATATTTTCTTAATTTAAACTCAATGAATGAGAAAAAAACCACACTTTTTGGACAAATACAAGTACTGGTATTACTTCAGCATGGATCACTGTTGAAACTAGACTTTGAATATAATCTTAGGTTACTTAGCAACTGTTTTTGAATTCCAAGAGATATAAGAGATATGGAAAGGTATTCTCCACTTATCTGCATTTAATACAGGCTTAATACATTTTATTAAACCTCCAGAAAGAAGAATCATACCAGTCCTCTTATCTGATTAAAATATTCTGCATCTGCTTTGGCTGCTACTGCTAACTAAGATTTAGTGGAGAATCTTCCGACATTTTAGTTCAAGCAGCACATGAAATTTGTAAACAATAAAACATGATTTAAAACTGACTTTTTTCCCCAGTTCTGCAATTCCACCAGAAGATATTTATTAATCAATTTACCCTCTTTTTTTGACCCTCTTCTCAGCTTCCTCTTATCCCCTCATTTCTCTACCCTTGCTAATAACATTTTTAAAAACTTCTGGTAACTTTTCATGAACTCACTGGTCCCACAGATGTTCAAGAAGCTGTCCTCCAAAAGAATCGATGTTCTAGTTTTGGTAGAAATAATTTCCAGTCTAGTAAAGACCATTTGATATATCTTACTTAACTTTTCATTCTAACCATAGAATAGTCTGGATTGGAAGGGACCATAAAGCTCATCCAGTTCCAACCCCCCTGCCATGGGCAGGGACACCTTCCACTAGAGCAGGTTGCTCAGAGTTCCATCCAAGTTGTCCTTGAACACTTCCAGGAATGGGGCAGCCACAGCTTCTCTGGGCATCCTGTGCCACTGCCTTGGCACCTTCACAGTAAAGATTATTTTCCTAATCTCTAATCTAAACCTATTCTCAGTCTGAAGCCACTCCCCCTTGTCCTGTCACGTAAATAATCTCTCTCCATCTCTCTTGTGAGCTCTCTTCAGGTACTGGAACACTGCAATTAGGTCACCCTAAAGCCTTCTCCTTTCCAGGCTGAACAATCTCATTTTTCTCAGCCCTTTTTTGTAGGAGAGGGGCTCCATCACATCAATCACCTCGGTGCCTCCTGTGGCCTGGCTCCAGCAGGTCCCTGTCCTCCCTGTGCTGGCCCCCAGAGCTGGATGCAGCCCTGCAGGTGGGGTCTCAGCAGAGGGGGCAGAGGGGCAGAATCCCTTCCCTGCCCTGCTATCTAGAGTGTGTCTTTTGAAAATTTAAATGTGCCAAATTGTATTCTCTTTCTTCCCACAACAATCACGTTTATATTTTCTTTCTTCTACAAGTTATTCCAGCAGTGAAACATGACAACTCACTGCAATTCCTCCTGAAAGTGTACCGAATGGAAAGACACACCCACGCTGCACATGCTACAAAGCTGCTGCAGAGCAGGGGTGGCTCTCTGAGACGTAACATGGTATGTAAATATGGCTGTTCATTTTTTGCTTTGGATTACTGTAAGCCTTCCTGGGTTCTGATAAAATATCCTGAGGTAATTCTTCAGAAAACAGATTGGAAAAGATTGAAAAAAAAAAAAATTATAAAATATTTTCACATAAATTGGAATATTAAATAACTTTTTCCAGCAAAAGTCCTGTACAAACCCAGCACTGAACCACCACAGAGAAAAATACAAGAACTCTGCCTCTCCTTCTCTCTGGTGCAGCCTAAATTCGAACTTGATACAACCCTACTGAGGGTAGCAGCATTAAAGCAAAAATTTGTTCCAGTATTTCCAGTCTCCTTGAGAGAGCGGAACATTTCTCAAATGGCCAATCTATTTGAATTAAATTAGGTGAACTTAACATTCATTTCAAAACCTTTTGTTCCTCCTCTTGTCAGCCTTGCCAACACAGGGAGCATAACTCTTGTCTTTGGGGAGCTGTTGCTACCAATGTAATTTAGATCAGCCTAGGTGACTGCTGTTAAGATGCATAAATGAAGCTCAGCCAGCCCCAGGATTAAGGAACCAGACTGCTCCTTTCAGCACTTTGCCTCTTCTTCCTTCCTTATTATCTTCTAAAATCTAATTTTAAAACATCAGATGCAGTAACTTTTATCATTTCTCTTTTTTTATGACTACTCTACAGCCTCCATAGGCTTTCGCTCTAAATTTTATGTATTTTCATAAATCCTCTTTTCCTCTGCTGTTTATGCTCTCAAGTCATTTACAAAACAGTCTCTCCTTCCATTTTGTGTTAAATCCCTTCAAACACTGGATTTAAAGGTTCCTTCATGCTCCTAGCACCATTTTTTTCCCCTGGATGCAGCTGGCAGTGATGACAAGTGGCTCAAGTATGCATCATAATTTATTGTAACTTACTTATATTGGATTTCAGAACATTATTATACAGTAAATTACAGGAGGTACATGGACTACTCAAAGAAGCAGGTGAGCTGTGGGCAGAAGGTCTCTCCTACCAGTTCTGCCTCCAGCATGGTAATCTCTAGTGGAGCAGACAAAGATATTCACCCTAAGCTGCTGGAGCAAGATGCCCTGGAATTAATTTATCAGAGTTCAGTTTTAGATGAAAAGCACAAGATTTGTGCTTTGGGCTCCTGTGTATAACAAGGGGGAGGACAGTTTCTGCAGTGTTCTGGAGAACTGGCTGCTGGTGACAAACAAAAACCAAAATAACAGCAAAGCTCTCTGCACAGAAGTTTTCACGTAATGTAGAAATGGTTCAGAGTCAGAAAATCATCCGCAATAAAGCAAAGACTTTAATTTATCTGAGCAAATAATTTAAGCTGCCCTAATTAAAACCTATTGTGTTTGAGAAATGTCTTTGCTCAGATAGTCATATTCGAAAGTGCTTAGACAGCACAAGTTTTAAAAAGAAAAAAATTGCTTGAAAAGATTTAGAGCTAGCTCTTTAGCTGTGACAGACTGGAACAGTTTCATTATTGCCTGTGGAGTTAGCTGGATTTATACCTGGCAAGGTTAGGTCTGACAGTGTTTAACACATCATTTTCCAAGACAAAATTGTGAATTGTGGTCCCTCTCTTTTCCCATATTCTTTTTTTTTTAATATTGATACTTTATTATTTCAAAATGTTATTTATTTTATTGAGCTATGAGCTGCTTTTTTCTAAATCAATGCATTCTTGTTACATTTTTAAAAATCTTTTCGGGATACCTGTCATATGCAATTGCTTATCAAATCCATCCAAGTGCTCTGAAGAAAGATCAACTAGATGACTTTTATGAGTAGATCTAATCTGAATCATTTCCACACTTACAAAGTCAGCATTTGAAGAAAAACACCAAACCAATATTAGAATCAATTTATAGCAATACACATTTTAATCACAAATGTTTTAGAAAGAATATTTGCATGTGTGTTTTCTTGCACATGTAGACAAACTACTATGCAACAAACAGGGAGGAGAATTCCTCTGGATTAGTGATTTTAGCTCCATGGGACTATGTTTGCTAAATGGATAGGTCTAATTAACTTATTTTTTCTACCACATGCAAATGTTACTGTAGATGCTAACATAATCATATAGATTAAAGTACACATTTAATCTTTATAGTTTCCCATTTTAGGCCATACCATAGATCCTGTTTGTTGTATGGAAAATGGCCACAATGTCATTTGCTCCAGCTTAGAGCTCAAAATCATTTAGTAGAAATTCTTCACATTAATCTGAGAAGAGGCCAAAGGTCGGGTAAGTACAAACTCCAGGAAAGGCTTTGTACTGAAAAATTAACAAATAATTTTCAAAACATGTAAATCCATTGAATTTTTTTAGTAACATATTTTTATGTGTTTTTTAAATTTTTATTCATTGAAGTTTAACATCCTAATTACAATACAATTTCTCTAATGAAATATAAAATGGCTCCTGGTCCACAAGACACTGAAATGTTTTTAACATTAAAAAGCATTGGGATACCAACAAATTTGGCAAAGTGTTTTGCTAGAAAGGCAAAGCATTTTGTGGACAATGTAGAACTACTATGTGCTGTGCTACCATATCTAAAATGTTCATCATCACTTTCTCATTATGAATGTAATTTCACTTCCATGATGTCTTAGGTCTACAGATCTAACAGCCCAGGTGGAACAGAGAAAATCAGGCTGAAGACATACCCAAATTTTATTTATAAACATAGTGCTGTTCTCTTTCCCATACTTTAAGAAATGGAAACAATAGAGACCAGTAATTACAAAAAATACCCCTAAAAATCCCAAACAAAACCCCCCTCCTCTTGTCCACCATTATGTGCAAGAAATATCATACAGCATGTTTTTTAAATGCAATATTATTTTATTCTTTTGAACTGAGTTTTGGCTCTCCACTAAAAATCAGTACCATCGTTCTGGTATTAACTGCTCTGATCCCTGTCATTTTAGAGAGAGAACTTTGCAGTGATAAAAAACTGTTCCAGATATGGCAGAATTTCAGAATGAGATTAAGCTATTAGATGACTAGGTTATTCACACTTAGAAGGAAAAAATAACCCACCAGATTTCAGATCTTGCATAAATATTTAAATATATGAACCAAATAGCTTTATGCTTCTAATGTATCTATGTGTATGCATTGCATTTAGATGTAGTTTGAAGTATTCGTAGCTTAATTTCCGTTTTAAATATCCAAAGTATTCTGTGGTGGGAAATGTCAATATTGGAAAATTGAAAATATACCTTAAGTACTTTCTTCCTGTACTGAGAGACAAAAAACTTGTTACTGATACAAAATTTACTTTGATAAATAAAACAAGGCAAATAATTAAAAGACAAGCCATATTGCCAGTACTGGGAAAATACTGCCACATCATTTACCTTCCAAGGTTTTGCAATCCAAAACACTGTGTGTATGAGATTGAAATTGCAAAGAAATGAATGAACCTGCTAAAAAAATGAGTGCCTAGCAGATAAAGGCAAATCTCATTTGTATATTAGGATTTTTCTTTTTTTTCTTTCCTGCAACAATCAAACAGATTGTTATAATCTTAAATAAATTAAGCAGATGCTTTTAATAATATAGCTTTGCCTGAGAATGCTGAAATATATGGATAAAAAAGCTTTTATTCTAGTCTCTGAAAGGCCTGACATGAACTATCTTTAGGAAGTACCTTTAAGTCCTGTCTGTTTATAACAGCCAGCAGGAGATAGAAAATTGATTAAATACATTTCAGGGCTTCAGTGATCCTTTATCTGTCTCAGCTGAGTTTAAGTGTGTCTGTTTATAGAGAGAAATCTTTTAAGTGGTTATTTTTTTGTTTTCTTGTGTTGTGTTTCTCCTTTAACAGACCAATTATCTGAGAGATAATTATGTAATTTACATTCTGAGTAACGTGCTTTTCCCCACAGAAAAGACTACACTGACTTCTATTTTTCAGGCAGAAATTTAAGTCTTATTCCACTGCTTCATAATCAAACATATTTATTGTCATACTGAAGATCAGATAAATGTTAGACATTCATCATTCTTGCCTCCAGCTCATCAGTAATAAGTTTTGGTCTTATAGCTATTTCTGGTAATGGTACTTATTTCTTTTAAGGTTCCAGGTATGCTCTGCTATAAAAACCTCCTGGCAAGTCTTGGAGTTTCTTATATCTTTGAATACACATGTCAAATTGGATTTCTGACCTTGGGAAACATCCTCTCCAGCAGAGACAGTCCAATACGTGCTATAAAAAAAAAAAAAAAATATGTGGCCATGGTCCCCTCCTCACTTACAGGGTAAATTTCTAACAAGCATTTCCAGCAAATCCCTGGGAACATCTTAGCACATAATTGCCAGGTGGGCCAGCTGGCTGGAGGTAGGGAAGCTGCATCCACTTGGCTGCCAGCAAGATCTCAGGAGAGAAGTTCAAGCCAATTTTTCCACATGAAAATTCAGGCAACTTTTGTGGCTCATCCCTGGAAATGAAACCAGCGAGCAGAGACTGCACAGCACTTCCAGCAAATCAGTGTGTTCTGCCAGATTTTAACTGAATTTAGGGATGCTTTTTGGACTGAGAATCTGAAACAAATGTCAAAGAGGAGCTACTCCACATGGACCAATTTCTGTTATTCCACTTTCCTCAGAGTGACAGCTTTTACATAATTCCATGTAAATGAAAGAGCGAAAAAAATAATCTTGTTTCTTTACTAATTTCCTACATTACTGTTTAGCCAATAAGTGGATAACAGACATAGACAGATATTACTCATATTTCCCACATGGACTATTGCTGAATCCAATGGAAAATACCTTGTCTTTTATGTATAACATTTCAGTTTCTGACCCTACTCTCAGGTGAGATATTAATCAAATATCAATTTTTGAGTCACTAGGGAAAAAAAATCTGCAATGTATAATTTAAAGAAACTGGTAGATCTAGCAGTTTGACTTAATTCAAGTATCTAGTTGAAGTTGATAACAGAAATAAAGACACTTCCAATGCAATTCTGTTTATAATCCTTTAAAAATACCAAAATTCAGGAGAACTTTCAACAGAAAAGAAGGCGAGGAAAAGTTGAGATCTGTAACTGATCTACAAAATTCCAGAAAATGCTGCTCAAAAAGGGGCTTGCAATCCCATTCTCTATACTCCTGACTGTAGAATCATCCAATAAATCTGATTTAGAAATAACAAATGAACAGCTTTCATAATGAAAGTGCAAAAAATGACATTTTTAAAAACTGCAATTACCACATAAATTGAACACCTAGAATTTGCAAATCACTTTTAGATTTCATGGGCAATTTGAACAGAGATGTTGAGTTGTTGACTCCTTATACTTTAGTGAGTTCATATCATAAACAATTCATACAAGTGGGCTGAGACTCTTACATCCAAGGTCAGGCCATCCCAGTAACACCTGGAATTTTTTAGGCCATATTCTTCCACTATGGATCATCTGTGGTATGGATATGGATATACCAAGCTGTCTTCTGGCTGGACCAGGATTGCAGTTAAGATTTCCTTTCTCATCCCTTTGTCTTGAATTTCTTTCTCTATTGCACAAGTTTTCTATGTTCCCCAAGATGCAGACAGAAAACTTTGTGCAGTCAAAGGGCACAGTACAGACCTGAGATATTCAGGCCCATCACTACTAATTAGTGGCTCCCTCAACATCATAAAAATAAGATTTTAAATCACTGGATGTGTTTCTTGAAATTATTTAGATAAGAACACAAGAATATATCAACAAAACCTGTCATAATTCTGTAGATTTGGAGGATGTAAAGTGAAAAAAACAAATAACCTTGAAAAGTTTCCTCTGAGAAATTCAGATCCTTATTTTCTAGGGAATTTTCTAAGGAATTTTTAAGGTCAGGTTATCCCTGAAAAAAATATTAAAAAAAAAAATCTTTTTAGCTACAACTGAAGAATTTATTCAGAGAATTTGGTCTCTTCATGAATTTTGTCAGGAAATAATGAGATGTAATGCCTCATAAATTATAAAACAAGCATGGATTTTGAAGCGACATGACTTTTGAAATGCTTGTAAGCTGTCAAAAACCCCTCCTAATTCTATTCATTTACAAGGAAAAAAAAAAAAAAGACCAACACAAAACCTCCTACTTCAGGAATCATTAATGAATAGAGCATTTTGAGCCTGTGTGGAGGCACAGAATTTTGCAGATCCAGGCAAAGACTAAGGGTCCTGTAGTTCTTAGCTATTAACATAGCACTTCAGCCCTTTAGTCCAAAATTTCCAGATGTGCAGAAAGCCTGTCAGGCTGCTCAAAGCCCTTCTGTCCTGAGCAGATGGCAGAGTTTAAGTGCCCAGTGTGTGCACAGAGACATGGCAGAGCGCTCCCGCCCCGAGCTGCTCTGTGTGTGATGGAGCCCCTCGAGCTCCACACAAGATTATTTGTAGAGTCAATCTAGGAGCAGGACGTGTCAGATTCGCTGTGTTTGTGCTGGCTGCTTGCCCTGAACTGTTCTGGTATGTCTCCCCATGCCAGTATGTGCTGCATCTCCCAGGTGTGCAGGGTGGAAGCTGTCACCACACAGCCCCCCATCACGCCACGTGGTACTGGGGTTTTTTTGACACTGTTCAGGGCAGGGGTTGTCTGAGCCTCTGTATTTTCACGTTTTCACTTTCATCTCTTCTGTCTCTGAAAATAAAATCCTGAGGACTTCATCCATCTAGAGACAAGTGGATATTTTATTGCTACTATTCCTTGACAGAGTAGTGCTAATTATGAGGATATGTCAAGCTTAGAATAACTGAAAGGAAATCCAAAAGCAATGTGCTAAATTAATGTGGAAGTCAGGGACATGGGGTTTATTTAATTTAATGGACAATTAAGAACATGTAGTGTTGAGCAGAGATCTGAGCAGAAAACCAAACTTGCAGCCAGGGTAACAAAAGAGCCCAGTAAGATTAAAGAGGTCATGCTGCAGCCAAAGAAGAAATCTGAGGACCACTTGGAGTGTTTTAAAACAGCAGCCAGGGATAATGCCTTAAGAGCCAATTGATGCCTGGAAAGATAAATATTGGCTTGGGTCACTTGTGTTTTGACTGTTCCTACAAAAATGTGTTCAAGTGAAACACTGGTGTTTGTGTCTTGAGTAAATGGTTCCATCTCCCACTGCTCAGGGTTCCCAGGTCCATTTCCCTGTCTTGGGAAGCTTTATGTTTTGTTCAGCTTTCAGCTGATGAGAAAAGGTAAATTTTGGGCCTACACTGGGGCACACAGCCATGAGAGTGTGTGAATTTTCCAGGTGTGGCACACACAGATAGCGGGGATACATGGGACACAATAGGACTGCTCCTTTGTATGGTGCTTATGAAAAATCTCCAGCAATTAACAAAAAAGCTACTTAAACAAAAAGAAGCCTTCAATGATGTCTTTGGAAAGTGAAGAAAGATCAAGATAAAAAGACCTTGCAGTTCCACAGATTAGATTGTCTATGATTGAGCTATTATTTGAACTGTAGTGTCCAGATTCAGAGAGACAATATTTGTGTGCCTATTTTTTCAAACTAAATTAAGAAATTATTTTTTCAGGGGCTCTGTCATAGGTTCTATACTATAGAGAAGGCTGCTAAAACATTTGGTATCATGTATCATTTACGATACAGACAGAAAAATATGACTACTCATTTCTTACTGCAAAGCTGTTAAATTTTCTTCCATAGTTTCTCAGTATAGAAAGTCCATTGTTATCTTGATGTTTGTTTTAAATATGACAATTTCTTTTGTGAAACTGTGTTTCTTTTTTCAGGCTATTTTTTTTCTCAAGCTTGTTTTCAAGTTACAGTTCAACAGACTAGTTATAAAAATATAGGTCAAGCTACTAAAACTTCTTGATTAATGTATCAATTATAAGTTTACAGTCACTTATCTGATCTAACAGATTTCTTTTTTCTCTGCCAACTCAAAAAATACTAGGAAAAGTAGTATGTCTAGAATGTGTAGATCTCTGTAGGAGAGTGAGGTTTAATTTGGCAGAAATTAAGTGTATGTGATACTGCCTGATCTTCAAGTTCAGAAAGAATTGTGTGCCCATGCTTAATAAAATTGGTCACTCGGGTCATATAGAGAACCAAATATTTGTACCTCTGAAGAAGTAAATGGGGTTGCAAAAGTTTCTCAGTGAGGTTTGCAGTTCCCTTGAATGGCACAAGTATTTCTTCTTGCTACTGTTTGTTCTGCATATAAATCATACTTGGATTTGTGCACTTGCTGTGTGCTTGGCTGGTGTAGGTCCATCCCCTCAGTAGAATATTTGCATATTGCATGCCCTGACTTGTTTTTACTGCAGTGAAGCTGCACCTGATTTATGGTGCATGAGAGAAGGCAAAACAAGCACAACACACACAACTTACAAAATGATTCATCATCACATCCCAGTGTTTTATGTATACTTAGTATTACTCTTTCAGAATGCTCCATTTCAAGGAGAAGGAAAGAAAGAAAGAATTTATCTTCAGAAAGATACTCAATGGAACATGGTTTGTTCATTTGCTAGCAAGACTCTGGGCTGATCACGTACACAGACCTTCAAGTAATTTAATAGGAAGAGGGAAGACCTAAAATATGCTTTTTCCCCTTTGATTTCAGTAGTAGTTCAAGCAATATATAAGTCAAGATTTGCTTTAGCAAGTTCCTGTTTGCTTTCCATTCACTCTCTGAAAATTACTTTTTAGCTGTACATTTCCCTTTGGGTTCCATTGTCAAAGTATGTCATCACAAAGGAAGGAATGCAACCAGTGGAAGGAAATACTCCCATGAAAAAATGATTTTGAAAGCACAGGTTCAATATATGTAAACACAAATAGAAAATATTCCCCAGAATATTCCCCTGGAAACCTCCAGGAATTGGAGGCCAGTCAACTGCTGGAACCAGAGCTTTGAAATGCTGTCATACCACAGAAAGCAAACAAAAGAATAACCTACTCTCCAGTCCCTGAGACAAAATACAACTTAGCAGAAAGTTGTGTGAATATGTGGTGAAACTCTGCAGTCTTATTTCGGATTGTCTGTAAGCTTCTTGACCTGCTAAGTCCAGCCATAGGACTCAGTGCATACCTGAATAAGCACAGAAGAAAAGGGTTCACAAGGAAAATAGAAGTACTGTAGGATTCAGCCTATTTAAATGGACCACGCTTCAGTCTCAGATCAACAGGCCTTTCATGGTGACATCTGTCATTTTCAACACTGGATCTGCAGAAGCGGTGCTGTATTTTTTAAAAGAAATGTCAAGAAATTTGAGTCAGTTTCTTTCCTTAAACAAGGGCTGTTTGGATTATCTGCTAACCCAAGGGGGCAACCAAGGGTGTCCAGGACCCCTCGGGTGTGCCCAGTATGGGGCTTTTAGCTGTAGATCCTGGGCTCCTGGAGAAGAGCCACCAAAGGCTGCTCTCCTTACTCTGCTCCTGGGATCCCTGCAGTGATCCCATGGAAAACCTTCAACACTTTAACTCATGATCACCAAACTGCAAAGAGCATAACGAAAGAAAAACTCACATGCTCAGAGGTAAGATATTTTTCCCAGAGGGTATTTTTGGAGCTGGTTATATCCCCCATTCAAGATGCCTTTTGCCACTATCCACAGTGGAACCACAGGAACAGTTGTCTAATATTGCCTTAAGTAGAAAAAGGCCCTGTGTCAGTTCAATGTGCATCAAATAACACACTGTTCTCATCATTCAAATGGTGTGTATTACACCATTAAATGGCTGCAATACAGTGTGAGAGTTCAGAACCACAGACTGGTACTCTGTGTGGCAGCTTGTTCTGCAGTTACTCAATTTATATGTGATTCCACACAGTGCTATCATCAGTCATTCCCTCCAACAATCACTAGGATAGTCTAGGAAGAGTAATTCTTTCCTCTCCAGAGATTCAAAATCTGAACTATATATGAGTGCTAGTGCCAAGAGAAAGCCTGAAATTTATTTATTCCATGTTATATTGCTATTAAATCTCACTACCTGTTCTACTTATTGTTCTATTGCGTACTAATCCTATATTATTATTGTTAATATAATTATTATATACATTTATTTTTTATTACATAACTTTGGTTCCAGTATCTTTCAAGACACAGGTAAATACTGCTAAGATGAAATAGGAAATGATCCCCCATTTATTAAAATGGGTACTATTACCTTAAAAAAGAACATTATTTCACTATTTCACTGTCTTGGAGAATCTCTCCACGTTTTATACCTTACTGGGGGGTTTGCTTCTCTGTTTAGTTTTGCATTACTTTTTCTGCATTACTGGTTTTATTATCAAAGTCTTTCATAAATTCAACTTTCCCATGGGCTTTTGATGGTCCAGGTCAGTACTTCAGACTCTAAACCTGGTTAGATCAGGGTTGTGTTAAGGGCATTGATCCATTCATTCCATCAGGGTTAGGAAATTATTGCTTATTTATGTAGAGTCCTAAACCTGGGGCTGTTAGCTTGAGTTGAAGTGCAACTGGCTGTAGAGGTAATCCAGTGCTGTGCTGAACTGAGACTGTCAGCTTGAATGATCAGAGGAAAAATGAAAACCAGAAAAAAGGTCCAGATGAAAAGAGAGTGTTGGCAATGTACCATTAAGAAACTTGGAGTTATGCTCATCACACAATAGTATTTCTTATGAGAGTTAATTAGAAGTTGATTTGTAATTCTTCAAATCTCTCAAAATATTAATATTTTATGGTGTCTTTTCCTACTGAAATGCCACAAACCCTTTTCACTGTTTTGCAAATTAAGGATATACACATTTCCAGCAAGGAGACAGCTTACTGACTTTCATTCTGTGAGTCCATGGGGAAATAAAAACCCCAAATAATAATGCTGTGCATGGAAAAGAGGGTAAGCAAAGAAACAAGCAAAAAACCAGCATGGAAAATACCTCTAGGTACTAAATAATTCTTATTAACTCTTTTATTGCTTAGAGAAAAAACTGAGTTTAACATTCACCCAACTGCAAGATGCACCTGATTTCTGCAAACAGCTAACAGTTAATATGCAAACATGCTTATGAAGCAAAAACACAAGAAACAAAATTCAGCTCCATACTCACAAGCTACTTGCTAATATACAAGCTGTCTGATTATATATTTCACTCAGGTCTTTGAGATTTTAACCCTGCACAAGTTGGAGTTGGAGTCTCCACTTTCAAGCAACGATGTGTTTAATCATGCTTACCTTGGTCTTCCTCGTGTTGTTTGTCCCCCCACCCGTGTCGAGGACTGGAACTGTGACCCAACAGCCTTCTGGGGCTGAAAACCAAAGTTGTAGCTCTCCAGCTGCACACGGAAAGCCTGACTCCAGCCAGCTTTCCAGCAGATATCAAATAGCTCTGCAGTAGAAGAGAGAAGGGTACAGCTCCCAGCAAGGACAAACCTCTGTACCCACAGAGAAAAGAACAGTTTTCCCTTGTGCTGAGGACTTGATGGTGCTTTTACTGCTAATTCCCACACATCTTTGCACTGCAGAATCACTCATCTGTATGCACAGATGGTTTATTAAGTTTGTTTGTTTTGGGTTTTTTACCAAGAAGCTACTTCCACACTTGAAAATGGTCTGAAAAGATAGGTAATTTGAAACAGCACAAATATATTAATTAGTAATAATCAGTGGTGGCATAATGCACTGTGGAGTAACTCAAAAGATGTCTTAGTATAATATGCAGGTAATAATGTCTGCACCACAGACAAAATCAGTATGGATGTTCTTGTATGCATAGCATATTGACCTAGATTCAGCAAATTTCTTCAGTACATACAGAACTAAACCATATGAATAAACCCTCTATGAAACTAATCATAACTTTGAAATTAGACATCTATTTAAACTGCTAGCTGTGTCTCCCTAGAGAATAAAAAAAAAAAAAAANGAAAAAAAAAAAAAAAAAAAAAAAAGAGCTTCCCTTCGTGACTGCTTTTACAGAACAGGATTCAATTATTTCTAGAATGGTGATGTTTTAAAAAGTCTCTTCCCTTGCTTCAAGATTGTACTGTAAAGATGCCAGCATATTTAGTAAATTGAGATTAAAACAAAAACTCTGTTTGCAGAACTACATTTACCTGTATTTACCAGGATTTCTGTGCCTTTGCTAATGTTATGGAATGGACTAATGGACAAGGATGTGGAATCAATTTCTGAGCTGCAGCAGTGTGTACTTACTGAATAATTTGTTAGGCCAGCTTTACTGGCAAGTCCTTCTCTTCATCCTTATGGAAAATGAAACTGCTTCCACTTCAAAAAAACTATTGAAGTTACTCCTGGGTTTGTAATTAATTTTTGGGTTTTGTTACAGAACTTTTTACCAGCTTTTCAAAAGCCAGATGTTCCTGGCAAAGGAGTGTGTTCTCTGAGCCCACAGCTGATTGAAGCCATGCTGGGATGTTATAATCCTGTTTTGGCTTGCTTTCCTAGCCAAAAGAACCCCAGGGTCACTAATTGTCCTGATAAATATCTCTTCTGAAGCTTTTCTTATGAAAGCAAATAAATAAAAAATTACTTACCATCCTAAAACATAAAACAATGTACAATAGTGCTAGTGCTCATTAAAAAAATCACTTTGCCTTATATCAAATTATTAATCATTAAATACGATTATATGGCTACAAAAAATAAAATATAAAAGAAAGTTTGGAAAATATAGGGGAAAAACACTTTGTTCTTAAAATCTAAACGTGCAAGGCCAAACCATTCCCCAAGTAATACAGCAACTATAAACTTGCTCACCATTCAGCTTTTCTGAAGACTTATATGGAAAAATATTTTGAATAATATAGGTACATTTACAACCTAAATCAGGAATTGAAAATAATGGTTATCAAAAAGAAATGTATCTTTCATAAAATGTGGAATTAACATCAACTCTCTCATCAGGGATAGTATATCATGTATGTTTGTTTATGTGCACTGGTTTAATTTATGATTATAACTCACAGGTCTGCTTTCCCATTCATTTTATGTTGCTGCAGCTAAATGTTCAGCTAACCTAAATGTAAGTAAATAGAATTTATGCATATCTAATCTGGATGATAACCAATTTTTCACTGGTATGAATATCAAAAGGGTAAGGGCACCCACATTTTCCTTTACCAATGTATCAATGGAAATTACCATCAATTTAAATACTAAAGAAATTAAAAAAAAAATAAAATGTATACAGTGAATAATGATTTCGCTCTTTTAATGGCGCAACAGATCTATGAAGTTGTGGGTGCCTTTAAAGACATGTAGATGTCTTAAAATGAGACAGTACAAAATTAGTCCAGTCATATCCTTGTCACTTCAAAAATCCAGGGCTAGGGCTGCTGTCCTACAAATGCCAAGGCAATAAAGGCAGGACTTGCCTTCTGCATGCACCACGTCAGCAGAAGCTCGCTGGCATCGTGGACAAACCCCAGGAGAGCCCTGCAGGGGTGATTAATACCGAGTCAGGAGCCATAACTCTGATGAGCCTTTAATACAGTAAACCAACAGAAGCAGTTAAGGGCATTGTCTGAGAGAAATGGAGAGGAATTTAATCAAGTTGCTAATATACTTTGACCGGGACTCTCAGGTGCTCTTAAATGGGAAGACAGTCTTAAAGGGATTGAGACATTTCAACTCATGGCTCTTAGGGGGCCAGTTACTCTTGCAACCCTGCAGAAAACAGGGAGCAGTGCATTGGTAAGCATCCATCACTTCTGCAAGGAAAAATGATATTTTGCATTCACTTCATTCAGTTTGGGTTACGTGTCGTGAACTGATGAAGGTCAGGGCAGAAAGGCTGTGTTCAGAAGACTAATGTAGTTTAGCAAAGTAAATTTCCCCTCCTACAGTCAGCATTCCATGGAGCATTCTGCACAGGGAATATTCAAGCTGCAGCCTCCTCCCTGTTGCTAAAAGAGATTTTACAACTGAACAAGAGACATCAAAAGGGACTGTGCAGGCAATGCATTGCCTCTAAGACTGAAAGCACTGGAATCCTGAAATGTGACAGCTCTGCACATCCAGAGCCCTGGCACTTATCTGCGCTGCCAAAAGCTTATGGGCTAAGGTAATAGCTGCATTCATTTATACTTATTAACTAATTGTGCTTGGATTTTAATGTCCAAAGATGAAATACATATTATTCCATGCTGGCAACAGCATAGTGTCATGGAAAAGAATTCATATCTGTTAGGAACACTGAACTGCATTAAAACAGACATATTTTGTAAATCCACTGACATCTCTTCACTAACTCAATGAGAAAATATACTCAGACATGCAAAACCAGCCAGCAGTCATTCACTGATACTGAAAGTATATGAACTACAGACACTTTCTGGAGCATTCTAAGCCTTTTGTTAGAAGATGTTATTGATCCCAATGGACTGTGAAGGATAAGGGGATTTTATAACAGTCCTGTTTCTGTTCTTGGAGTAATTTTCTAATAAATTGTGACTTCTAAAATATTCCAATAATATTTGCTAGCTATTTGCTAGAAGGTATGTGAGTGCTGGATACAATATGCTTTTCAATATGCAATTAATAGTGAAGAAATAACATTTTATTTTCCTAATGAAGTAAACTGGACTCAGTACTGTTCAATCAGAAATTTCTGGTCTTTCCCAAGGAGGATTTTCAGTTCACAGTTGCAGGGAGTTGAAGCTTAGCATGGCAAGAAGAAATAGTCTGGGACAGTGAGGGATGGCTATAGAAACATTGTCAGATAATGACTTTTTTCACCATATAAGTCCAAATCCTGAAATCACAGTATGAGTGTACAGCTTCTCTACCACAGGCAGCCTCACCTGCAGTAAAACAGGTGCTCACTGAAGTAAACCTAGTCAGAGATACAAATACTCGAGTGATTACATTCTGACAGATATTCTAAGTCATGATAAATGTTTTCTATGGCTGTGCCAGTGCAATAGATGCCAGTGTTGCCTCTAATAAATGCTGACTTTTCAGTTGCAAATAGTTTTTAATGATATTTTATTTTCACGTTGAACAATATGACCCATAAAATCAAAGTATCTGTGAGAGATTTCCTCTCTTTTTGCATGAGGAAAAGAAGAGAAAGCATAGATCAGGTTGGTAGGACCAGTACTTTGTGTTATGCAAAAAAATGAATGAAAAATTGTGGAAATGAATTTTGGATTAAGTTCAGTGACTCCATAAACCATCAAAATAGCATATAGCATCAGCAAAAAATAATTATTGCTGAGCAGACTGTTAAGAAATTAGCAGATATTCTAGAAATGTTTCTTTTCTATATAATATAGAAATTGGCAGATATTCTAGAAATATTTCTTTCCAAACATACCAAGAACTGAATGAAGTCTGGTTCTTGCTGCCTGTGCAGAAACAAAAGAGCTTCTTTCTTCATTTACATTGAATAAATAGGGCCATGAAAAACAGGTTAATTTATATGCTTATCTTCTCTCTGTCCACATAAATGTTATTTCATCTATTTTGATTTTTAGAGATAACAGATAATCAGATTGTGTTTAGAGCATATAATTTCTGCAAGGAAATGTTAGGCTGCAGCCGAAACAAATCATCTCTTAATCATGCATACCCAAGGTATACAAATTGTTTGCAGATGGGTTCCTTGTTCTCAACCCCAGAACCTGAGAGTAACATCATACATAATGGTATAGGTCACATTTTTACACAGAATTTCAGTTTACTAAATTATTTGATCATTTACAAATTTTGGTCCCACATCGGACTTTTTCACCATTAGGAGCAAAGACTTGCAATACTACTACTACTACTACTACTACTACTAATAATAATAATAATAATAATAATGCTGACTCAAACCTGCCTTCAATTAAACAGTCTGGTTCAATTCATAAGTTTATCTATTTAAAATCTACTTCTATTTCTGCAGTATATCAAAAGGATTAATGTGTATCTTGTACTAAAGGTGTGTCAAAAACCATTCAGAGGTCATTAAAAGAAATTAAGGAGAAAAGAATCATAAATATGTTAAGGCATGAAGCATTTTAGGCAGGATAGACATCTGAGCCATTAAAGGCAGTTGCAGGATCACAGAATATGCTGAGTTGGAATAGAACCACTAGGATTTTTGCATCCAACTTCTGGGCCTGCACAGGATCTGTGTATTGTCCAAATTCTTCTTGAATTCTGTCAGGCTCAGTGCTGTGACTACTTCTCTGGGGAGCCTGTTTCAGTGCCCAAATATTTCACTCACGTTTTTTTTTTTTTTTTTTGTAAAAAGTAGAAATATATACATCTAAGTTCCTGTGTCTTTGAAAGAATACTGGTTGTCTCTCCAATTATCATATGTGGTCTAGACTGTGATCACTTGCAGTGATCACTCATGATTTTCAAAGTGTGTTTCTATCTGTGCTTGATGCCATTAAATCCTCCAAAACAAAGTCAATCTCCTTCCACCACAGAAATACATCAACATGCCCTGTCTGAATAACCCCCATATGTCAGAGAAAAATGGAGAAGCCTCTGGATGTTTAAGGACAGCAGTCACTGGTTTTGAAGTAGATGAATCCTAAGAGTGTTCTCTAAGTCCTGAAGTTTGCTAAGACACGCTCTTAAATGCAGAGGGACTCTCAGGCTGCTGGAGATGCATCTGTAGCCACTGGCATCACCTGGAGTGATTCAGTGTGCTGCCTGTGGATCCTGCTGTGGCAGCAGCTGCTCACTCCAGTTGGACAGGTTCTGCAGCCATGTCTAGGGGAATGGGGTCATGACATCTCTGTCCCTGCTGCCTGCCCAACCTCCTATCTCTGGATTTTCCCTGCCTGGGCAGTCCCAGAATATTACCTCTCCACATCCCTGCAATCCTGTTTGATACCCACGAGGTTCTGGGCTAATGCTTGCTTAAATCTTTGGGAGACTGGAGGCAAGTGAATGGGAGGTTTCAATCATCTCTGATTATCAAAAGCAGCTGGTGTGACTCAGTACTGCCAGTATGGATTAGGTTGGTTGTGTGGCCAGGTAGAGAGATAGAAAATTCACCGTCATGTCAATTTGATAAATGGGACAGAAATGTCCTTGCAACTCTTCCAACTGTACAGGTTATGCGTGCTCTACAAAAGGGAAACAACATTCCCAAGACCAGAAGAGTAAAGAAAGAAAATGAAATGAAAGAGGAAAAAAAAAACAAAACAACTCAAAGCATCAATAAATATCATGAAGGTATAAATTCACAACAAGGACTAATGTGCTAGTAATGCTCCTAGCATGCTCTGGAGCACTGACCTATAGCTTGCCTTTCCTCCAGTATATTTTATCTAGAGATTCAAAAGAATATCAAGGTCTGGAAGCAAAAAATCTGTGAACTTGAGGAAAGCTATAATAACCTGATTAGCATGTCTTTCATTTTGTTATGCTAAATATGCAGAGTAAGATGAATCTGTTCTTGTTTTATCAGTCACTTCGGGTATGACTTGTGTGAGGAACCTACTGAAATTTAACATAATATTTCACTATTTTTCAATTGACTGTGGCTAAGATGTAACTCAAACATCAGTAAAGACCAAAACAAAACCCATCTATAACAAAACCAACCAGCCAATCAAACAAAGAAAAAAAACCCACACCACATCCACTTACATGTTTATGTGTATCCATAATTATATGTATATGGATGGTTATGTGTACAGAAACATATATATGAAAATAGATTAAATATTTCCTCAGGCTACTGGAATCTGTAGCAGTTAATTAGCTATAAAGCTCTATAATCTTGCACAAAATAGGAAAAATATATGAGCCAGGATGACTTACTCAACTAAGCCAAAAGAGGTAAGAAGAGAAATGCAATTGGCAGGAACTACATTTTTATTTTCTTGATACCATGAGTGAAATTTCTGTTCTAAAAAAAAAATATTTTTTTTTTAAATGAGCTGTTTAAATTCAAACATGGTTTGAAGCTGTTTAAATACAAACTTAAATTCAAGTATGAGCAACTACATGAAAAATTAAGTGGGGGGGATTTGAGGACAAGCCATTTTCAAGTAATACAATGTTGCTGCATTATCATTTTTCTAGGGTGATAAAGGCACTCAACGTTTCAACCTTTCTCAGGCATTACAGGATTTTTCATTTTTGGTGAAGCTTTTGGGCATATATATATATGTATGTGTGTATGTAGGTGCATGTACACATGTTACAATTTATAATGTATTTGCGTATTAAAAATGGCTTTCAAGTTAACTATTAGTATTACCTTCCACATATACACCTACTGATTTTATAACTTTTTCTCTAATTCATATATATATTTATATTAACACTTGACAGTTTCTTTTCTTTTTCTTTTTTT
>VXBS01002143.1:33877-56797 GCA_013400255.1 Sitta europaea
TTTTTTTTTTTTTTTTTTTTTTTTTTTATTTTACCATATATTGGAGAATTCATTTTTGTGAATTGAATGCAAATCATACCTTATCTTGGAAAGAAAACAAGGGTATTCTTCTGACACTTGGATCATAATATTTCTCAGGCTGGAGACACATAACTTTCCATTTTCATATGATTAAAGATGTGTCAACAACATTTATTTAAATGTTATCACTACATTAGGCTAGCAGCAGGATAATAATAAGGTCTGATTTATAGAAGCATGACATACCAGCTTTTTCAGGAGACTTTTTCTTAGCAATACTATACAAGACATCATTTTAATATGTACAGTTCAGTATATATATATATACACTAATACCTTGATACTCTAGGTGGCTTATTGCAATTAATTCTATCCATTGTTAGGAATGATGATTAACTAATTTGTAATTATCAGCTACCGAGATCTATTTTTATGTAACTCTTGTTACAGTATGAATTAAAAATTAAGCTGCATTCATGTGTAAATTTGCATAGAAAAAAGAGGAACAAAATTAACCTCTAATTAAGGTAGACTTCTGAAGGAAAGAATGCCAACATTTATATTTTAGTTGATTCTGGAGTCTTAATCTGTGTTCTAAGGCTGCACTAAGGTTAATATCTTTCCCTATTTGTCCCAGTACTTGAATCCCCAATTTTTTGGGCAGGTGTTGTGATGAGATGTCGTTTTTTCCTTTCCATTAAAAATCTGGTGCTCTTCTATCAGCCACATTGGATATGGCCTAAACAGTGTCAGAGACCAAACTGGCACTGCTGAATCAGGAGAAATAAATGTTTTATCCCTGTAGAAAATATTAAATATTTTTCTTCCAGATACTTTGGCTGTATTTCCTGGTTTTGCTGTTGCCTTATCTGTTATTCAAGTGATAATATTTGCAATCTTTATTTGTACTATGCCTGCTTAACACAATGAAATATTGCCCTTGGTTCTTGGCCAGCAAAAAAACCCAACATGATAACAGTTGAAAGTAATGAGATAATTAATTTGTCTCTTGAATCACCGTATAAAATACAGATATACCTGTCCTATTCAGTGGGGACAAAGTTCAGAACAAAGTTTGGAAGTGGAAAAGGAAGGAAGCCCTTAAAATATCTGTCTGAATACGAGAAGCTTCTGCAGTGAACCTTTACTAAGGAAGAGCCTTCCCTTTCCCTTTCCCCCTTCTTCCCTTTCCATCTACTGTCTAGGTGCAGGCTGGATAATGTTATCACAGAAATCCAAAAGTTAACTTTCACTTCAATAAAGGTGACTGGAAAAAGTTATGTTAACCAGCAAAGCTGTGACAATGTGCTGTGCACAGAATATCTTCACAGAAGAAGTGAAAATTGAATGTTCACTGCCAAGAGAACTTAAGGAATACATGAAAACATACATATGTGACTGAAAGTTGCTTTTAGGGCCATGATTCTAGAAGTGAAAATATATGAGAATAATATGATGAAAATGAGGAATGTGAAGGAACAAGAAAAAGGATGAAACTGTGTCTGCTTAGCTCCCATTAAAAAGACCCAAACAAACTGATTTTAAGTGAGTGGTATGGCAACACTTAGCAGAAGTATGGTTTCAGCACAACCCATATTCCAATAATGAAATAGAAACCCTGGCTTTGCCTCTGACTCACAAAGAGAATGAATTCTGATGACTGGCTTTATTTTTTGTGTTCCATTGATCATTTCAAGTCCGTCTGTCTTTCCCCTGTCATCTGTGCAAACCAGAGATTTTGCCATGGTTAGCAATTTCTTTAGAATATGTTTACAAAGACAGTGAGGGATTTCCCTACTGCTTGCCACTATACATTAATACTTTTCTCAGTTACCTAAACTTATTATCATCTTTGCCAATTTTTTTTTTTTTCATAGAATTGAGCCTTCTATGCAGCAGCATTTGAAGAGTGTATTTGGTAGTTTATCATTTACTCCAAAATTTCTAGTTTTTATTTCTAGGGCAGCATCAGGCTATCCAAGTACTACTGCATATCACTTTTGCTCCTCAGAACAGATTTCTAATTAGAAATTGCATTTTACCTATATTTCCTATTCAGGTACATGGGAGGACTGTCAGTCATGGGAAGGACCCTAAACTGGGGCTGTAGGAAAGAGTGGCAGAGACAAAGCATCATGAACTGACCTCCAGCCCCATTCCTCACACCTCTGTGCCTCTTGGGGAGAGGAGGAAGAAGAGCCATAAGTGAATTTGAGACTGAGAAGGAGGGTTAGGGAGAAGGTATTTTTTAAATTTTGTTTTTATTTCTCACTATCACACTCTTATAATTTGTCAATTAATTAATTTTCCCAAGTGGAATCTGTTTTGCCTGTGATGGTAATTGGTGATTGATCCCCCTGTCCTCACTTTAATCCTTGAGCTTTTTCATCCTATTTCCTCCCCACCTTGCTGATGAGAGGGTGAAAGAGTCTCTGGCAACCAGCTAAAGTCAAGTCACCACCACTGAGAAATATCCAGATGTGATTATTGTAAATGACATTTCTGGAGACACCTAAACTTATGATTAATGGAAAAACTGAGATCTGATGAGCAAGAAGTGTCTGAAAACCATGCAAGAAAGCTTAGGTAAATTTGAGAATTGCTACTAGAATTTGCAAACAGGATGTGACAGAAAAGGAGTTTCCAAAATTGATTGTGAGGTTAGACTTTCTTCCTGCTTCTAAGATGAAAACTGCAAATTCTCTGGCTACCTCTTCAGTTTCCAGAATGCTTAAATGTGTGAGCTTTGCATGCCTACTGTACTAGCCAGGTGGCTATTAATTGTAAAGGAATGCTGAGAGGTATCTGTGATTCAGTTAAGGGACTGAGGGGGCAGCAGGTATAAGCACACCACATCTCCAAACACAGAAGTGACCACAAGTTTTAATGGCTGAAATTCCTCAGCTTCCCACTTGTGTCGCTGCTCTATTTAAAATACAAGCTTTACATGTTTACATGTTTAACAGTGTAATATTTTGGGCTTGTGAAGGAGTTTTTCACAACTTGAGCAATTTGAAGTTAATTCTCAAGAAGTGTGTGGTCTCCTCAGGTTTTACGTTTCTTGGACTGGATTGTCTGGGGATTTGAGCCTCTGGATGGGAAGCTGGAGTAAAAAAAGGGGGTTTTCTGGCTGGCCAGTGAAATAAGGATCTGATTCAGCTGCAGTGAGGGCACCTGGCTGACTGGCTCGTGGCAGAAGTGCACTAGACTATTTTCAGGAAAGGAAACACATTTCTGTGTCATAAGCATAACAGCTTGTGTGCTATTTGACATGTGCTAGTCTATGCCACACATCATTGATGAAATTTTCTTCTTGAAGCAAAATCCTATATAAACTCTTGATGCCTGGAGAGGCTACCTAAAACAGAGGCAAGACCGTGTTAAAGGAATAAAACATATTTATTAAAGTGCCTTCAAAGGTTACACCTTGGGCAGTTCAAGAGCCCAGCTGTCTCCACAAAAGATGGACCCAAGATGGTCACCAAGTCTTGAGTTTTCACACTTTTATAAGTTTTGGTCCATTTACATATTGGGGTTAATTGTCCAATTACAGCTTCAGGTTATGAAGTCCCATCCTCCCAGATTGCTCTCCTCAATTCACTGTTGTTTATGCTTTTTGGACCTGAAGTTGCAATGGTGTCCTTGGTTCTCAAGCTGGAAAAGGATTGTTTTGTCTAACTAAAGTGTGAAGAGAACATGCTAAAACTTTATATGAAGTACAGAGTTATATACTAATGCAGTACAGAATCTGGAAAATATGAAAGCTAAAACTTAAGGCATCACTCTGAATACCACAAAATTGTAAAGCCTAAAAGGAATACACATGGTGCTTAGGATTCATCCCATGGATGATCCTGACTGTCTTGTATACATGTTTTAAATGGTGAAGACTTTAGTCTTGCAGTTGGGGAGTGTCCCTTAAAAGTAACCAAGAGTTGTATAGAACATTGTAGAATTTGCTAGAAATTAAAGCAAGTACCTATAGTTAAGAATATTTTGATGGTTCTTGAGCTATTTCTTAAGCACTCAAGATACAAGGATCTATAACCTCAAACCTAATTAGGTCACTTGTATTGGTGATAAAAGAGAGCTTCAGTCTTGTATTTCATGAGAAAACAAATTCACCTCTGTGTGGTAACAGTTCTCGTGGGCAAATTAGCTGATTGACCCCAAGTCACTGCTGACTTCTGTGAGACTTAAAGACAGTGATCCCTCTTTTGAACCCAACATTCAAAAATTTACTGCTTTAATGGGTTTTCCCCGTTAAAAATAGCTGTGAAATGAGTCTTTATTGCAGATAAACTGTGCTAAATGCCAAATACCAGCATGATGAAAGAACATAGAAAAATCTTGTCTGCTTTAAGATTTAAACTTTAAACAGGAACTTAAAATTAAGTATGGTAAAAACATCACTTAATTTTTAGTATTAAAAAGAGATATCTTAGAGATACCCTGATTAGGCTTTAAGTCTCATCACTTTACTCCTAAGAAAAACCCTGTGCAAGTTGACTGCTTGATTCCTCATCAGACATGCTGCTGATTGAAACCAGGATTAGCCCAGGAAGTACTGTGTAAAAGCCTCCATTTCTCTGTAGGTAAACACAAGTCTTTGGTCTGTCATAGCTCAGAATAAACAAATGTGAGCACTTGCAGCAAAGATCCTATTAATTAGCTTGAATTTCACCCCACAATTTACTAGGCATTTAGGGGATACTCTGAGATTTGGGTTTTTTTCTCCTTATCTACTCTCACTTTCCCAATTTTAAGGAGATTAGCCAAAGGGTGGCATTTTACAATGGTAGTATTGATAAAAGTTGATTGTCTTGCTTTAAAACTCTTCAAATTTCTGTAAGCTGTTTTTAAACAGTGGTTAAATAAGCAAGAATTTTAGTATAGCTCTCCAGATATTTGATCATGCTTAAAGCTAATTAAACTCCACACTCAAGATATAAAATAAAAGTAATGTTCTTAATGTGCAAAGGAGAAAAAAAATCTGTTTTGTTCATCCCTGGATTGGTCAGACAGTTAGATTAGATGATCACTTGAGGTCCTATCCTATCCTATCCTATCCTATCCTATCCTATCCTATCCTATCCTATCCTATCCTATCCTATCCTATCCTATCCCATCCCATCCCATCCCATCCCTTCCCATCCCGAATAAAAGCTATGGTGGATTTTCACAAGTCTGCATAAAATCTCCTGATTACAAATCTTTTCCAAAAAAACCACCCCATTTCTATGATTAGTAAATTGCTGTTAGAGTTTTCAATTATACTGCTGGATTTTTAAATCATAAAATTAAGGCTGTTGGCTTCTCAAATGTATCAAGGTCAAGCAATATCTAAGAGTTTTAAAGAAGCTACTACTCTAGGAGAGTAAAGCATCTTTATGCATTATCATATGCTGTAAGGTGTCAAGCTACTTTTGTGAAGTCAGAAACTTGGAACTTGTGCTCTCTGTAAGGGCAATATAACCAAACTTTCTGAAAGCATGTCATTAGGAGTTTTGGGCAATCATTCAAAATTGACTTTGACAATCTAAATAAAGCAACTTCATCTTTTAAAAGATTTCTAAATTGAGACCTACTTCTGTCTGCCTACCTTTATTCATTAATTTAATGGTCTTTTATTTGATCTCAGGCCAGCTTAGCTTCTGTATCCACTTTCCACAAAATAATGCTGAAATTCTGTTTATTAATTTTATTGCTTAATGTGAGAACTTGCAACATTAAAACTTCTCTGCCTGAGACCTCAAACAGCCACATTGCTGCAGGGTGAGAAGTTACCATGTGCTGGGAAATCCACAATGAATATCTATTTGAATGCTCTTAGCCTGTGGCAAATGCAGCATAATTTAAGTTAGCATGAAAGAAGGCTAGGCAAACTCAATTTATTTTACATTTGCCATAGGCTAAAAGAATTCACACTGGACAGTTGCTGCATATCAGCTGTTGTATTTATGAAAGCAATTCTTTTGTCAGTACGACTGGTGTGAAATCAGGGAACAATCAGGACAGAAATCTGTGATTCTGGTATTGCAAAGCACAAGTATCCAGGTAGTATATAAAGCCATCATTCTCTCAGTGTGAAATACTAGAGAAAATATATTTGATGGGAAGGAAAGGAGTTTTGGAGAAGAGTTGTTTGTGGTGGTTATTGTTAGGTTTTTAACTGGAGCCAGAATAGTTCTTACATTGCCAAGCAAACATAAGAAAAAAAAAAAAACCCAAAAAACTCCCAAACAAAAAAAAAAACCCTCAGACATTACCTTTGACATATCAAATAAAACTACAGATTTATAAGTGTAATAAATGGAATTGCATAAAATACCAGCTTTTACTTCCTGGAAATTGATGGAAATGTGCCAGTGATTTTACTGGGAGCAAAGGTGTGTTCTGTACAGTGTCTGTTTCTTGGTTCTCTTAGTTTTGCTCAGCACTGCACAGCCATTCATTTTAAACACCCTCTTGAAGTTGTAGCCTCCTGAAGTGTAAAAATAGGGTAGTTGTCACTTTTCCTAAATGTGTACACATTCTTAATGAACAGATCAGATAGGCTATTCTATAGAAATATTCTACAACGTGATGCAATGCAAATTTGTTTGTAGGAGGCCACGAAGATGACTCAGAGGGCTGGAGCACCTCTCCTGTGAGGACAGGCTGAGATTTAGGATTGTTCAACCTGGAGAGAAGAAGGTTCTGGAGAGAGCTTAGGGCACCTTCCTGTATCTAAAGCAGGCCCATAAGAGAGTTGGAGAGGGACTTCAAGGGCAGGCAGTGATAGGAAAAGGGATAATGGCTTTAATCTAAAAGAACGGATTTATTTTAGTTATGAGGAAGAAATTCTTAGTCTGATGGTGGAGAGGCACTGGAACAGGTAGCCCAGAGAAGTTGTGGATGCTTCTGGATCCCTGGAAGTGTTCAAGGCCAGGCTGGATGGGGACCTGAGCAACCTTGGATAGGAAAAGGTGTCCTTGTCCATGGCAGAGGGGCTTGGAACTAGAGGATATTTAAAGTCCCTTCTAACCCAAACCATTCTGTGATTCTAAAACAATTAAAGGAATTTCAGCAAAAACCCCTTTGGCTAAACATTTTTTGTCCTCCTGTTTTTCATCTCCTTTCTGTACTGAAATTACAGAAACTTTCACTAAGTCACTGAAACTTTTTCTACTATGTTTTTGGTGTGGATCAAATTTTCAAATTAACTGATAATGTTCATCTATCACAGCAGGCACACGCAACCTTTAGGTGTTGGTCTCTTCTACATTCATATTGTATATACAGAACATATTGTGTGAATAGACCAGAAATTAAATGAGGTTTTAAATACTATGAACAAAACACTGATATGGTTAGAGAGACAGAGAGGTTAAGAACGTGAGAAATGCCCCCCACCTTCTGCAAAGCTGGTAGGCAGATTACTTCTGGGTGCCACCACACACAGTTGTCTGTAAATTACATTTGGACCAGAGGTATTTCAACTTCAGCCAGCTCAGGGTGGGGACAAAAGCAGTTCAACCATCTGCATCTAGGATTTGTAACTATAGCATACTGCTAATTTCTCTGCCTTTCAGTTTCCTAGCCTGTATAAAGACGATATTATTTCATTAAAAACCCCTGAATATTTGCTATGAGAGAGCAAAATGGTCAATGAGAAAAGATGATTCTATTCAAGAATGAGAAGATAACTGCTAGGCTGTAGAGAAACAGTCATTTTTCTGTCTTTTTCTGCAGCTATTTATCATTCACTGTGTGACAGCTTCAGCAGGATGCAGACAGTCCCCTCCAACTGCAACATCCATAAATGAATGTTTGCAGTACTTCCCTGGGTACAAAGATTATCCTCGAGCAAGGAGAAATGATGACTGAGATACCTCACCTCCTGATGTGAGTAAATAAGCTATTTGTCACTTGAAGAGAGGACTGGTTGGGAACATCACACAACAGCAGGACTGGGGGTTGGGAATGGAGGGAAATGTCTTGCTACAATTTAATTACAAGTCCACAGAGCAGGGGAAAATTAAGTAAACCTGCCCATTTCAAATTTTCTGTTGGAAACTAGGAGGCCGTTTTCACCTGCTGTGGGTTGTATTTTGCAAATTCCTACTTATTTGCCTAAAACTTAAAATTGTCTTTATTTTTTTTAATTTCATGACTTCAGGTATTTATGATGCAAGTTTAGTCATATGATTTGAAGTTAAGTTTGAGGACAGTCTAACTACTAGTTAATCATGATGATGTGGTGGCTGGAAATTTTGTGTTTCACATCTATTTCTTCTGGTACAGTTTGGTATAAGGCACTGGCAAAACCAGGATATTGAAAAGAGTGATATTCAAGCTTGATTTTGTTTGTTTTTTCTTCCCAAACTTCTCTAACAGGAGTCCTTTCACAGACTACAGTTCTTCACAAACTTCTCTGGTATAGATTCTTTTCCTTGAGCCCTGGTCCTCCAGGAAGACACTGCTCCAGCATGGGTCTCACATTTTTCCTGCCAGAAAACTTGCTCTTGTGTGGGCTCATCTCCATGGGGTCCCCCTCAGGCTACAGCCTCCTTCACTGCACCTGCACTTCCTTCAGATCCACCTGCTCTGCTGTGGGATCCTCCAAGGGCTGCTGTGTGGACATCTGCTCCACTGTGGTCCTCCAAGGGCTGCAGGGAAATGTCAACTCCATCATGGTCTTCTCTAGGAATTGGAAGGAAACCCTTGTGATGCTTTAAGTTTTAGCTTTTATACTTTTTAGATTCTGTGCTGTTTTAGTGGGTAGTTTTGGGTTTCATATTAAGTGCTATTAGGCTCTCTTCACAGAGTAGGAAGACAAAACAATTCCTTTCATAGCTTAGTACCAAGGACAACTGATGCAACTTTCAGGCCCAAGAACAAAAACAATGGTGAAACAAGAAGAAAGAGTAAGGAGGATGGAGCTTCATAACCTGAAGCTATGGCTGAACAATTGACCCCAATATGCTAATGGACCAGAACTTATAAAAGTGTGAGCCTTCGTGATTGGTTGTCCATTTCTGTTATTGTTTTGGGGTGCACTTTGGGTGTAGTCCCCCTGGGCTCTTCTGCTGCCCAGGTGTACCCAATGAGGCCTTTTAATAAATCCCTACTTTATCCTTTTGCCCTGTCCAGTCTGTGTTCCAGGTCAGCCTCCAGAAGGCATCACTTGTCCTGGCACCTGGACCATGCCCTCCTCTAAATCTAGCACGGGTCAGCTCCAGCCACTCCTCAGACACTGCCCAGCAGCCCAGCCAGTCCCTGGGCACCTCCATCCAGCACTCTGCAGTCCAGTGATGCCCTGCCTTAACAGTTCTTCTGATTGAAAACCATGGGAATACATGTGAAATAGGTTTGGGTCTGCATTTCCAAATATATTTATACTGGAGACAAATAAAGATTAATTCCTTCCTTCAGAGCAACAGAGAGGAGTACTTTGCTGCAAGATAAATACAGCTTAAGCCATTGTGATTATATCTTAAAATGAACCAAAGCTGTGAAATGTGGCCCTGTATTAAAAAAAATAATTCTTTTGGATAAAATTTTAAATATATTCTAGGGACGAATATAGAAAACTTCACATTTTTCTTCCTCCCTCACCTCAATGAACAAACGTTGTGTCCACCTTTGGTGATCCTCAAGTATTTATTGCATCTGATACTGGTTCTCTAAAAAGCAGATGATCATCTCTTTGGGACACGTGCCAGACTAGCAATATCCCAAAAACTTTAGTACATAAGCCTTATGAAGTGTTGCTGGCACTGGTGGATGAGGCACTTAATTTAATGAGATGGGCTTGCCATTGCTGAAACTGCTAAATGTGTTTTCAGCAGAGCCAAGGAAAAATCTAATTCATTAGACCTCTGAATGTGTTCAACTATTGTTATTGTGCTGCAACATTTTGAATATAAATACAAAAGGCCCACAGAAAGCAGTATTTCAGTTTGAATTTGCACATATTGCTGAAGGCCATTTCAGTTCTCCTGCTGATGTGCTGCACTGCCTCCCTGACTGCCACAACATAGCATATGATTATATACCTGATGCCTATAAAACTATGACAAAACATACAGTTGTTACAGTATGTAACTATTGTCCTCAGTAATGACAAATGACAGCACACTTTTGCAGTATGGTAACTTGTATCTGCTAATGCAGAAACTAACACAATTATAAGAAGCAAAACAAAAATAATAGTGCCATCACTAATAATTGAATCTGAAATAGGCAGAAAATTAGATTAGTGCCTTTAGAAAACATCATCGATCCCCTAGTATATGTTTTGCCCTTATTTCTCTCATAAGAAAAAACAGATATGAAGTAAAATTAGGACTAAAACAATGAGGAATTAAAATCTGAAAATTTTTACTCTTGAATATTGGCCTATAACACTTCTGGTTTAAAATATGGCATTTCTTCATACAGCATTATGGTATTTCTCAAATAACGTGAAGTGAAAATATTCTAGATTGAATTTCAGTTAAATTTGACATTTCTTACAGAATCCCATATCATCCCAGTCATAACTGAGCATACCACCAGAAACTTCAGAGTAGTGAACTCTACCAGAAGAGAGGGTGAATTATGTGAGTGGTACCTGCATCTTTCTCAGTTTATGTCACATTCCAGTTGGTGAGTATTTCATTTGCATTTTATCTTTAGAAAATCAAAGGCCAGAAGTTCAACTTCTTGTGTGATGGCATGCAAGAAGTGTGTAGCTAGATTTTAGTAAAATCCAACCCCAGGCCTCCTCCTTCTTCATGGAGCTGGCAAAACTCCCATTCCTGACCCTCTATTCTGTCTGACCTTGGCTCTTTTCCTTGCTTGCTCAAATGGTCCTTATCTTACCAGACACTTGACAGCTCTCTGGAAAGAGGCATCTGAGGAGAGAGATGACTCCCAGAAGTCACCACAAAACTCCAGATTACTGTGAAGCACCAAAATGTTGCAATTATTAAAGCTCATTTCATTATTAACTGCGGGGATGAATTGTATTTTTCTTCTTTAAAATCTTAATAAGTGACTAATTTTCAAAATTTAATCATGCAAACATTATAAATTTGTGTCTTTAAGCTAAATTATCGCTTCTGTCTCAGTATATATGCAGGCTATGGTATATATATATTGTATGAAGCATAATGTACTCTATTTCCTGTCCAGCTAAACTATTTAGAATAAAAACACAGAATAAAATGAAAATAAATAGTTAATTTCTACGTTTTTGAGATCTGCGTCATGACACTCAGCTTCATTCCTCTAGGCTTGGAGATCTCGGTTTTTTTCTATTTTAACAGAGGTTATGGCACTGACTATGAATGCCAGAAATGGAACTGCATAATGTGTTTACTTTCCAGTGTGAACGTCCTTGTTAAAGAGTCCTATCAGCAACAGCCCATGATTTCACCAGTGCATTATTTGCACGAGGTCCTCAAACCAATCCCCCAAAGGAGGAGCACTGTTCTCAAAAAGTTCCTGCCTTGTGCCTTCACTTAATGCTTGGCTGCTTAAAGCAAGTTCCTAGCTGGAAAGAACCTCCTCTTCCCATTGCCACTAGAATCAGAGAGCTCCTACAGATGCCACAAAGCTCTGAGAATTCCCTCATGATATCCCTGTGAGTAACTGCAGAAACAATTGAGGCAACTTCTATGCTTTTTCTTCCTTTTTTAAGGAATTTTTATTTTTGTATCTTCTGTGATGTTGCCTTGAAAACTTAAAACCTTCTTGATAATTTTGCTATTCAAGTCTCTCAGTCTAAACAGATGTGCATGAAAATCCAAAAAATGAAACCACAGAACATTTCACAAAGAGACCTTCAGATGTGGTTTGATGGTGAAACTCCTGACACTCCTACAATATTGAAATGATAACTTTCTCAATACTGTACCATGGTGGTTTGTAGCAATTAAATATCTTCCTTGGAATTAACCTTTGAGATTCATACTCCCTCTCAATCCCTGATTTAAAATATCATTGAGTTTCACAGTAATTTTTGAGACACACTAAAATGTTCTGCAGCAATTATGAGGGGCCAGAGTTGAACAAACCTACGGAATTTTAATGAGTTTGCAGTGGTAATTATTTTTAATTGCCTTCCATCTCATTAGAGTACCAGGTGGCAACTGTGTAACCTCACCATGGATGCTGATTGTCTACATGGCCAATATTTCTCTGCAGACACTAATGAACAGACATCCACAGCCTCTGTAGTGGTCTACTTACAGCAATTTGTCTGTTCCTTTGAACAAGGGGAGTCTGCTCTGACCTCACTCACACCAAAATCAACTGCAAGGATGTCACAGCTTCATACAGCTGCCAGTGCACCTTTTTTAAAAACAACCAAAAATAATGTACACATGTGCAAATAAAGTTCTGTTTCTACTGTGAACTGTTTAAAGGCTTTTACTTTTACTTACCACTTTAGAAACAAAGAGAATAATCCCCATTCCCTGTTCCCACAGCAATATAGCAAAATAAAGGAATGTTCCTCTACACTTCCCTCCCTTCTATAAGAAGTTTTTATTAAAGTTATTAATTATTAATGATCATTTTTTAAAAGAGTAATTTTTTCATGTGATCTGAAGGGAGAATTTCAAATGTCATAAAAAAGCAATAACAACCGAGGTTTGTCCTATGTGTCTGTTGATTTCTGGTGGAATTCATATGTTGTTATTTACTTCCAAACCCAAAGGAAACCAAAAGCAAGCAACCTAGCTTTGGTTTAAAGAAGAAACATAACATTGCAAATTTAATTCCCTAGTTATAAAAAAAAGTTAATCTCTGTACGAGTAGTGCTTTTTAATAAATGTAGATCAGAAGCTTCCTTGTAAAAGCATACACTACAGAAAAAAATATCTAATCTATAAAGGAACCTTTTTTTTACTTCTGTAATAAAATGACTATTTCACCCTGTTGTTAAGGCCTTTTAAGAGTTCTGGCTTACAGATGTCTGAAATCAAAATGATTCCTATTTAAATTATGCATCATAAATGACACAGTTCTAGATGCTATCTAACAGCTCTGCAATATCTAACAACCTATGATGAAATACGTGTAAAGTTTAGAAAATTCCTCTTCTGTTTTTCTAATAGAAAGAAATTCTAGGAGATAAATCCTGTAATGAAGTACCATTAGGTTCTCTTCTTTCTGTTCAGATATATGCTGACTTTATATTTTCTCTTTTTTAAGAAATAAATTCTACAGAATAATTGGTCATTTTTTTTCATATGTCTTTTTTTCTTACCTGCATGTTTTACTGTGTTCCCAGGTATTTATTTCAGACACTTCAGCTGCACATGTAAAACTGCATTTTACATGTTTACATATAATGTTTCATATTAATAATATAAATCTATCTGGTGCTGGTTTTATGCCCTTAATTGAGCCTTAAACCCACTGTTTCTTTTAATTAAAATACTTTCTTCCCTTGGCACAAGGCAGTGAATAGCCAAAGGCACTGTCATCTCAGAAAATATCTCTCACCCTAGATATCATTTAGAAAATATGGATTTTATCATGACCTGAAGCATTTTGTCAGGCTCTAACTGGTTATCTATATTCTTTAGTAAAAAGTTCCTCCTGCCTTGGAGTTCCAGCACAATGACATGACAACCAATATTCTTAATAAACCCAGAAACTGTGCTCCTGAAGATCAAGGTGTTGTAAACTGGGCCTGTTGCTACTACTTGAAAACCTTGGCTTAGAAAACTTTTTCGTCATTTTTTATATTAAAATTGTACAATTTTTACTTAAAAAAACCCTTTGAGTTTTTGTGTATGTTGGAGATTTTTTCACAACAGTCCTATTAGAAAAATAACCTTAATAAAATTTATTGTTTCTCGACAACGGCATGTGTGAGACAACAATTTTACACATTCCTTTCTATCCAAAAGGCTAAATTAAGTAATTAGATTAGTGTTCACAGCAACAATTTTTCTGTTCATTTCTGTGCAGCTGGGGTAATTAAGAGAAAAGAAAAGCAATAAATGTCTGAACTGTTGGAATCAAAGACAGCAAGATAATGCAAGAAAGGGTCACAAACAGATATTACCTTAAAAATGCAAATGAATTCAACTTCATGTCCTCTATCCCTCGTGTAACATGGGTGCATGACATGGTGCCTTCATGGTTTAGGACAGCAGCCTGGTCTATTTTTATGACCTACATGATCATATAAACATAATTTATCAAAATCATTCATTTGGAAATACAGATCACAAATAACTCCAAAGTCAAAGAAATGTTGCACTGCTCTTCAGGTCAAATAAAACAGAACAAACAGAAAAGTAAATTTGGAAATAATTTCACTTTAAGTAACACCAGTTTTTATATGCAGAAAGAGACTCTCCCTGGAACAGTCCATGAAAGAAGTGTGGAAAATGCAGTAAAGCTTCTATATGAATGGCTGTAGGTGCATTTGCATTAACGATGGAAGATTTCACAGTTCAAGCAGCACTCTCTCCTTTGCAAATGTGTATTTTTTCTGTTATTACCTTACAATTGTGTCAGGACTTTGTGTATCAGCACAGCTTGAACTCATCAGCAGCTAAGCTTGTTATGGATAATCTTATTTATTCTACCACCTCTCTGCAAGATAATCACATTATGGTTCTCTCAAGGGCTTATCACCTTGAATCCACCCAAGACCTGCAACATGCACACAGAGAGAGAAAGAGATGTACACATGAAAAACCCAGCTAAATGTCTTTTTTCTCTATGCTTAGAATTATTACATCCAGACTGAAAATTATAACTGCTACTATTAAATCTTTCCAAAGAACAGAATTAATTGGCATAGAAATTAAATATGTTATGAATGACACTTTTGATAAGGAATGAACATTTACATTTTCTATTAAATGTATAGAGAGTCTACTATATTAAAAAATACTCTTATCTGTAATGAGTTACCAATAATCCCAAAGACTGCAGATATGATTTCTGTAAGAAGACCAAGATAATATTTGCCTTTCAATAAGGCTCAGTGTAAAAGGGATGGTTCCCTCCAACTTTGTACTAACCACATGAAAAAATGTAATTCATTTTTGAGTAACCGAAAGCTGGACATTGAAAGGATCTTAATGAAGTCCTGTTAGACATTTTGCTCAATGCTCAGATGTTTGAAGAGACAGAAATACCTATTATTTCATCATTGGGAGTCCTAATCTAGATTGGACTAAATGTTATTAAGTATTGGGCCTAAATCAATCTTCCACTGGCAAAGAGATGTAATAATATGTTTGTTTTTATAGAATCCAATATTATGCACAAAAATATAAGGGTAATTGTTTTGAATGTGACAGCTTTTTTTTTTTTTTTTTCAAAAGCATGCCAAATAAAGGACAGAGCCTGTCCTTTTATATACTTGGAAAACACTTCACAAACCAAGTCCAAATTAATTTTCATCCAGGGAATTCATATTATCCATTAAGACTTCCCTTTGAGGATGGTCTTTGACCCCTTGAGTTGTTTGATCCTATTTGATCCAACATGATGACTAAATCGGCAAAATTAAGCAACAACTCTATGTCTTCATTGTGTTCTCAGACTAAATTTCCTCTCCCTTGTGTCTGTTAAGACAGTCTTAAAAAGATCAGTCTGGCTGCATACAGCTCAATATGTCTATATTTCCATAGGCTGCCAGTCAGCAGAAGTTCTGTGGAATATGGAACCAAGATCTGTCTTCAGAAGCACTCATGTATTAGTAGAAATTTGGTGTCACTGTGGGCAGAACATAACCTTAACTGCCAGAAGCTTTTTATTTGGCTGTGTTCTTGTGTGACTCACGTGGGTATTAGTTTGTATCAATAAATGTCAGATACTTCATTCCCATCTATATAACTGCTCTTATATAAGCACAAATGTTAGCACATCCTGTGCAGTGTAGAAGGTGATTAAGTGTGAAGTGCTATTTTGAATTTCAAGTGGATCTTTCTGAATGAAGTACAACATGCTGTGCAAAGTAAAAAGATTCAATTGTTTGATTTGGTCCTCCTCCTCCTTCCTTTTCTCCACAGAAAAGAATTTTCAGTGTTAGAAGAAGAAGACACTGACATATCTTAAACCAAAGTCAAACTACAGAATTTTTCAAAAGATATTTTATGATTTACATGCAATTCTATTAAATGCTTGTTTACACAGTATTCTTTTGACAAATAATTCAGCTGTGATATACAGCAGTAAAAATGTACAACAATGAAATGAGATTGTTATGATTTACTTTTTTTCTAAATATTTTCCAGACATAGAAAAATAAATTTAAAAATTCACAAATTATCACCAAAATATATAATTTATTAAGGAAGGTAAAGACACTTATTCACTTAAACTACTATCAATAGTACTAGAAAAAATGCATGTTACTATTAAGGTGCCAAAATGAGTCAAAATTAAGAGATACCAGTATGCCTTTGCTTCACCCTCCTCATGCTCAAACATTTTTAGACTTTATTTCATATTTATTTTATTTTCCATATAACCCACCCTTCATTTACAATTTGGCAAGGTTTGTAACCACTAGCAAAGGGTCTAGGGACCAGGTCCTATTCATGAGGCATGTTAATACTTCTCTCCTGAAGTTCCTAGAACAGAATTACACAACGTTTAGCTCTCTAAATCACCTTCCTGGATCAGAAAGCAAAGTAGGACAGATGATGGCTTGTTGGTGTTTGCTGTGTGTAACCTCATTAACTCATTAACCTCATAGCTGGGGTAGTGATATAAAAGGAAAGATGCTAGAGACTGGGGGGAACACAGGAAATGGAAGCCAGGGAAAGTAGAATCTTTTTGGTTGGAAGAGACCTCTGAAGTCCTCAAGTCCAACTATTAACCGAGCACCACCATGCTCACCAGGAGAGCTAGAGGTTATGAGGAGATCAGTAGACTATGTTTTGAGCTTTTTTCTTATATTTTACCTACAACTCAGTCTTTCATAGATATTTTAGCTGGGTCCTGCTCAGCATGCTCAGCCCTCAGGACTGGCAACAGACCTGAGCTGGCTGACTCAAGCTTCCTAAATGGAAGGTTTCTAATTAATTTTTAATGGTCCCTGTGCATCTCACCTTACCTAAATTATCAAGGGCTTTTTTATTTGGTGTACTCTTGCCCCTTGTTAGTCCAAGAAGAAGAGGGCTGACCCATCATCAAACATTTATGTTTACTATCAGAGGCTCAACTGCTTATTCAAGAAAAATGTCACTGCCCCCTCTGCCCCTCCTGCGTGTACAGAAATCAGTGACCCCACATCCAGGTTACTGAGCTTTTAAAATAAGGCTGGTGACTTTCATATTACACCCTGTGAGAAGGGAAAAACATAGCATCTTTGAAGACACAGATCTTGGCTTTTCATCACAGAAGACTTCACTGTTAGACTTCACTACTGAGAAATGAAACTGATGATAAAAAGAGCTAATCTCCTGCTTCTGTCCCTGAGGCAGTATCTCACCAATTTTCCTTGATGAACTAGAAAGTCTTAGATGACCTCTAGGATTTTTAAGGAACTTTCTATTTTCTCTGCAGAGTAGTCACCTTTTTTAAACTTTTAAAAGCTCCTTTTTCCAGATTTTAACTTTTTTTGCTTCAAAATAAAAATCCCAGCTATAATTATAGTAAAAAGGTTATGTTATTCAACTATGTTGTTCACAGTTGTTCACCTGGTAACAGTCATAAATCCTGTGATACTCTCTACCATGCATTAAACCTCACTCTGAGCTCCCTGCTGGTCTGATACCTCTTGGTGCTATAAAGGCAAACCACCACTACAGCTCAGAACTAAATTAACACAAGAGGTTTTCTTCACTTGGATCTATCTGCTCACTGAATTAAACAGACCAGTAAAAACCAAGAGGTGTTTCAGGCCCTTGGTTCTTCAACAGTATTCTAGAATGTTGCTTCCTGTTGCAAAAGTTAATAAAATATTGCAGACAGATTTTCCTTGTAGTAAAGTCTGGACTGATTATTTAACACAAATTTCAAATACTGGCACTCAGTATACATTGCTTACATGCTGATACATATTTCTGAAGAGAATACAGAAAGATCAATAATTTTTTAAAAAATGGTCTACTGTAACTTACAGTACTCAAGATAAAAAGAAATTTCTAAAATAAAAAGGGTTACTTTTACATAGATTTTAATGTATGGCATTCTACTATTTCAGATCTTTTACTTGAATATATGCTTTTGTATTACAAAGGCCAGAACTTCTGCCAGTGTGAATAATAATAGTTCCCATACTTTGGGCATATAGTTTATTGGAACCAAGAATCTCTACTTATAAATGAAAAAGATTCTTTAATGAAATTAAAAATCTTGGGGTTATTTTTGTTTGTTTGTTTGTTTTGTTTGTTTCTTTCTTTCTTTTGGTTAATTTTGCTTTTTTTTTTTTTAAGTTTGGATATACATGTAGCTGAAACTTCTCTGCAAATACACATACACACCAGTGTTTACAGGGAATTTCAGGGGAGACCAGTTAAAGAAATATCACTATGTTAAGTTCTAATTTCTGACACCCACAACTGAAAGTATCCACGAAGTGTCTCTCTGACAATCCCAGGGAACAATTGCAGTTGCGCTGTAATACACTCGAGCAAAATCAGTTAGAAGTGTCAAATATTTCTTTTCTCTTTTACAGAAAGGAGACCTTTCTGGCCCCTTCACACAGACATTATCACATAAAAACAAGCAATAGGGGTCACAGTTTATTCTGAGAGCTGTGAATTTCTAATGGATTCTGTCTAATAGAGACAAAATTCTCCTCTGCTTCCCTCTTCCCTTCAGACACCTTTTCATATCAGCTCTAAGGCTTGTCTCATCCAACCTTGTAAGGTTACATATCCAGGTTCCAACATGATCAGTCATCAGTCCTGTGTCACCACAATACCCACTACATAAATAAAACAAATTAAATTCTCAGACTGCTGTTAAAGTGAGCCTTCCTCTGGAACTACCTGCATGTACTGCTGAAGTCTCTGTGACTCTCTTAGACTCTCAAGGAAAGAATTGTGTCATTCCTTTGCCTCTTTATACATCATTTAATACCCTATCAATGCTTGCTAGGTAATTAATAGCAACATCAACTAACTAACTAAATAGCTTGATTGAATTTGGTATACTAAATAGATGGATAGAATGCTTTAATTGGTCACACTGGACAGATGATGGGCGAGTGAGGTTTCTACTTCACATGTTTCCACTTTGTCAAGACTGAAAACACTTCTTGTCTTCAGAGTTGAAAATACTTAGGCAAGAAATGCATTTAAGACTGATATAGTAAATTCATTATTAAACAAAACAATAGAAAGCATTCCTTTAATGCATAAAGATGAAAAATATTTTTACATATTTTTTTCATTTATTTAGTCTTCTTTGCAGCACTCTTTCCCAACCAATGAAAATTTTTCTGGGTAAACAATCACATTGTTACTATGTGCCTGTATGTAAGCTACTCAGACCATTATTTACAAATACTGACTGGTTTGAATAAAAAAGGCAGACCAAATCCTACAAAAAAATTCCAAGACAAGAGACCAAGCTTTAAAATATCCCTTAAAATTCCATCTGGTAAGAGGCCGAAATTTTCTCCTAGTGTCAAGGTTTCCATGCACATGTCTACATATGTCTAAGCATACCAGAATGAAATATAAGAATGAAACATTCCTCAAGAGCAGTGTGGCTTTGAAATCCAGGGACAAATGAATACAGAGTAATTCTGACTGTGATCCTTACTACTCTGGGAAAACATTCCAGAGTCTCCTCTCTTGTCCCACTGCTCACTACTATCAGGGAGGTAAAGAAGAATGACTTCATGCAGATAACAAACTCAGACAAAGTGTAATTCACATCCAAAATGAAAGGCCAAAACTAGCTAACAGTGGGTTAACTGTTAACAGTGGGTTAACCACAGCAATGTCCCAGGGACATTTAGAGGGTATAGGTTCAGCGTTGCCAGCCAAGGACATTATTCAGTTTGCTTCACCCAAAAGATTGAAGGATCACACCATGCAGCAGGAAAATAGCCACTCACCTGAGCATGGGGGAGTGGGAGGCTGGGAGGCATTCAGTCCTGGGAAGTGTCCTTGGGGAGAATCCCAATCATAGAGCCACTGCTTCCAGGAAAACCACTTCAGGGGGTTTCTGCCAGGGACATTGTGGTGTACATGCCACAGCCAAGGTGAGACAATAAGGGTGTGAAAGACTCCACAAGCTCTGAAGGAAATAGTGCATAAATAAAATATTTAAAACTAGTAATAAAATAATATTTACATTGCTTTACAAATATTGTACTAAATGAAATGTCAAAATCCACCAGAATTTGATAATAGTCTCAAAACCAGATCCCTTATAGTCAAAAATATGAAAGTCTTTAGTATGCACTAAAATGTTTACCATCACGGATTCTACCTTTTATCCTATTTGATCGATTAGTAGTTTATTTTATCTGAGCTTTTCATTCTTTGTGTTTTAGCTCTTCATGAATCTGCTGCTCAGATCTACTGGATGACTGGACTAACAAAGACTACAGGTATCAACGTGTGAATTCCTAGCCTGGTTTTTAAAGGCACACTACAGGACAAAATTTTAAATCTTGTCTGTTTTGCAGTTTCTCTGTTAGATACTTTTTTATACTATAGACACGCATAAAAATGCCTTAAAAAAGTAATCTTTCATGAAACTTTTTTTTTAAAAGATAACTTCATGTTACAATATAATTAATGTTCTGTAGTAATTCAGTTTTACAGAAGACAAACTGTATATAAACTGCTGCTTCTATGACTCTGTGAGCTAGGACATAATCCATGTTGCTTAGTAAAGGCTGTTTATTGAAGGCTGAGCATTTATTTTACCAATCTGCAGTTATTTCTTTAAACTGTTAGAGAGAGAAATTTGAAGAAAAGGATCTGCAAACCAACAAACCAATAATAAATTGCAACCTAGACTAAGCCTAAAAGGATTTCAGGCTTTAACCTTTTTTTTTTTTCAACAAACCCCACTGAGTCACAACCACCTACCCAAATAATTCAAAATCCACTAATAGAGTATAAAAATATACAGACTGAAATTTTCTTGTTGTTTATGACTTTGGTTCATGGAATTGAGGCAGCAACAGTAAAAATAAAATCTGAAGTTACTTGCACTACCTCCTAGGATAGATCCTTAACTAACATAAGCCAACATAAAACTGCTCACACAGGAACACAGAAACAGGAACAAGGTTGGTAGAGATCAGCCTCTGAGCTCAAAAGATTAGGAATTTTCTTTCTACATCTGTGATTTTTTTGGTACTGCTTACAAGCAAGCTTAGCACTTGTGAGAAAAAGTCTGTAACTGGCAGTTTATATTTATTTCTGCCAGAATGGGAATTTTCTAAAAGTCTTTTGTACAGAGCCCTAACAGCAAAAACCCATGCATCATTCAGCTTGCCTCATTCATAGAGGTAGTGCATTTACTATATTGAGATAACCTTTTAAGGAATGACCTAATTAAAAAAATTGAATGAAGGAAAAACAAATCACTGGCACTTTAATCTAATTGTAAGGGAAAATGCTGTGTTAACTGCTGATCCTCAGAGAAATCCAAAACCAGCAAGAGCAAAATATTACCACTCAATAAAAGTCTTGGCAACTTCCCACTGAGACCTGAAACACAATATGTACCCATCAAACACTCACCAACTTATTGGATCATTAGGTAAAAGCCAGAGTCAGCTGAATTGAGTGCTGGACTCTTTAAAGCTGAAATATTTCCTAGTACAATAAATAAAGCAGGCACAAATAGCCCCACATAATAGGAATTATCAGGAACAACAAATATTAGAAAGGAATGTGCTAAACTGTGTCACCTTGAAAAGTTTCACAGTGATGTTCACTTTTCTTTGTCATAATGTTCAAGAAATAATAGCAGTCCAAACAATGTTACTTTACATCTTCTGCAAACACATAAACCAAAATGTCAAGGACATGAAATTCAAATGTTTCTCAGCAGAACTGGAAGAATGCATATGGAAAGGAACATGGCATCTGCAAATGTTATTGCAAATAACTCCCATTGTATAAATGTACAAACAAAGGCAATTTAAAAAAAAAAAAAACATTTAAAATATTTTTGATCCCTCCACTTTAACCACTACCATCTATCTTCCAGAAATCCTTCTGATTTTGTTCCATCCATACCTTCCAGAGCCTCTTCTTCCTACTTCCATTCCCCTTTATAATGCCTTAGTAGATCTCACAGTTCTGTTTCTGCCTCCTTTAGTGACTCCTCTCTTCCCACTTCACCATTAAATCTCCTTCCCTGACTAATCCCTCAGGTTTCTCTCATGACCCTCCTCTCATGCTTTGTCTCTCAAACTCCTTTCCCCTCTCTTCCAACTCCACCCTTCCTTTTTTCCTTGCTGTTTAAGACTGGGAGGTGAAGATAACCTCTGCACCAACAGAATTAAAATAATCCCTGAAGATCCTCTCCAAGAAAATAGTCATATTCCAACAAACCTAATACTATCTCAATTGAGAAAAAACTGCCCTTTTCCATTAGATTCCATTATATTTCCATTACCCTTTTTTTTTTTTTTCTTAAACTCTNTTTTTTTTTTTTTTTTTTAAAATTTTTTAATTTTTTTTTGGAAAAAAAAAAAAAAAAAAAAAAAAAAAAAAAAGAAGAAAAATAATCATGTGGGAAAATTATAATTAGATTAATCAGCTATTAGTGACTGGGAGTGAGTGAGGAGGTGTGAATTCCCCTGACTTCTACAATGCACTGGATCAGCTGCTATCAACAGTCATAGATCTGTTGACAGCCAGGGACCTAGGAGGATTTATGCCATTTAGAGAACTACTGCAGTATTTGGAATGCAAGAATTGTGACCCCACCTGAGTCCTGTTTGGGGGGGGGGGGGGGGGGGGGCGA
>VXBS01002143.1:65854-90041 GCA_013400255.1 Sitta europaea
CGCGAATCACGGCCCCTCGGGATAATTATTTCATTTAAAATACGGACCTGAGGAATATTTCTGCTTTTAGAGATGCCGCAGTTTTTCTGCTTTTTTGTGTGTGATAAGTGTCTGGGCCAGCAAAGCCGACGAATGGAGCCATTTACTTCCTGAAGTTTTGTCCGTGTGACGCTGAAGGAAGGCTGGTTGTCTGCCTCTTCTCTTCTCTTCAGAAATTTAGAGAAGACGAAAGGGCCGCAAGTTGACATAAAATGATTCTGTGCTCCTAAAAGCTCTGGGCACAGCAGAAGCAAGGAGCAGCTCCATGCCTGGATGATGAGCAGGATTTGCCCCCTCAGCTCCTGAATTTGGAATTTCCCTGTTTCCCTTTCCTGTACATCACCTTACCTATAAGTTAATACTGATTAGAGAGACAATAGACAAATAGCCAGCATAATTAGAACTCACCTGTCAACTTTATCCTCTTCAAATTATTAGATTTCATTTGAAGCATAGTCAAAGGATTTTATTTTTTTTTTCCCTCAGGGTGGATTGCCTTGAGTTTTTGGTACTGCAGACAACTTTTAACTATGAAAGTAGCACGGTGTTTGAATTTAAAAAGCAAACACAAGATACAATCTGTGTTAAGCAGCATCCTCTAAAGCAAATACAAACCAACCAGAACAAACAGCTTCAGGCAAATTAGCAAAGTAAACAACAGAAAGCAAAGAGAACAAGAGAAGACCAGAGAGAGACTGTGTTGCACTTTCTTTAGAGGTCTTAAAGGGTTTCAGCAGCTCCCAGCTCCATCTGTCTGCAAGAAATCAGGGTTTTGCCACTGGCACGAGTATTAAAATTCTGCCAGGGGACTGGGGAAGATGATGCTCATGGTGCTTTGTAGCTCTCTAATTAGTTTCTCTCCTGCCAAACAACACAACATCAACATATCTGAGTACAATAACTAGTCTCAGACAATTTCTCAATCACTCCTCAGGATGTGACTGAAGTTTCATCCACTGACAACAGCTCCTGAACTGTTTATTTCACTAGAGCTCCTCGAGTGCAGGAATCATTGACCAGTCTGCACAGTCAGGGTGTTCTGCCTAGACTTTTCTGATGCAGGCTTAACATTCTGTAAACCAATTTAACTCTTCCTGTAGATGTTAGTCTTGGTCTTCTGTTCTTACATGCTTACCTAGCAAATTATCTACTTCTTAGATTTTGTCCTGAGGCTCTGAACTATCAATTAATACTTTATTGTTGTCATTATTTTTTTTGAATGAAAATTTAGGGCAAGACAAAAAACTCTTTCAAAAGGTGGACTGCCTTGCACACACATACTGTTAAAACACATTTGTGAGTCAAACTGGATATTCATGGGGTTTTGTTTGTCTCTGAAAGCACTACTTCAATTGACAAGAATTGAGGTAGTAAGATTACACTACCTCAATTCCCACGAAATTTTGAGGTAGCTTTTTTAAAAAATAATCTTTAACAGGTACTGAAGAAAATGCTATTGACTGTACAATTAACAGAAGGAATGCTACAGTCAGATATAATTTTCTATGTGTGTTAATCTGCGTGATGCTACGGGCGAGGAAGCAATGTTCTTTAGTTCCAAGAGACATTCAGCATCTTTTAGAAGCACAAGCAATCCTGTAACAAAAGGCTCCATTATTTTCTACTTTATGTATTTTCCTTTCAAATCAAATGATTTTCAGAAGTTGTTAGGGTTACGGGGTCAATAGACAGTGTAAGAGTCCATTAGGTGTACGAGCAAGCAGAGCTATGAAAAGCAGTCATGAGGAAGAACATAAAAAACAATTGCCCAACAAATGTTGGAAGTATTGTCATGTGTGGTTGTTGTTTCATAAAGCAGGGCACTCAGACAAGGAAAAGCATTCTCAGGCTCTGCAATGGCCAGCCAGGACAATATTTGTCCCTTTTAGGGCTGTGGGAGAAAACTCGGTGTCTGAACACCAAAGACACCTAAAAAAATCCAAATTCAGATGGCTTGTGAGGGCAGAACTAGGCTGCACCCACTATTTCATATTGCTATTTTCTCTGGGCTCTACAGCCTGGCTTTCTGAGCTTCTGATGGTGGTGCTTGGTGCTCTGTCTCACACCTGAAATTGTTCTAGTTCTTTCCTGTAGCTAAGCACTATTGTTTAGTAGAATTTGACTTACAAATTACTTCCCTGGTAGTGGTGGCTTGACCTTGGCCAGCTGCCACATGCCCACCCAGTCACTTTCTCACCCCAGTCCTCAAGAGGACAAGGCAAGGGGAAATAAGACTGACAAGCTCATGGGTCAAGGTGAAGGTAGGGAGATCACTGTTACAGACAAAGCAGACTTAGCTTGAGGAAAAATAATTTACTTTACTGATGGTTAAAATAGATTTAGATGGTGAAAAACAAAGACAAAATTGATACTAATCCACCGCTTTCACTCTTTCCCCTTCACACTTTTCCCCTGCTCCAGCGAGGGTGCAGTGGGGATACCTGCTCAGCCATGGCCCCTGGAGGAGCTGCCAGATAACCCCTGCTTTGGGACCTGGATCACCTCCTCCCTCACCTCCCTCTCCTTCTCTTGGGGCCCGAATGGATGTTTCACACTTTTCCCCTTGTTGTCACACAGCATTTTGCCTTTCTGTCCCCACACTTTCCTTGAGGTGATGCCCTCCTGGCTGCAGGGCTCAGCATTTCTCAATAGAAAGCGTTCCAAAATTTCAGAGATGGTAAATCAAAATCAAAAGAGGCAGCACTTTAATAGTCTTTTCAGCAAGGTGAAGTCAGTAAGATCACTTTTTTGTGGGACCAGCTTTAGACATTTCCAAAGTCAGACATGAGCAGTTTTCAACACATTTCCACATCTGGAGCCCCCTGCAAGCTGAACTGAGGAGCTGGATTACTGGTGAGGGGAATTACTGGGAAGGAGAAATGTGCAGCCTTTTGGAGGTCACAGGGGTTCTTGATCTGTTTTTGTCACAAAAGCTGCTGATGTCTGAACCTTACAAATAATTTCAAAAAGAGTTTCCTAAAAATTATTCCTGGCCTAATGGTAAAGGACACAAGGCAATGGGGAGCCATTCAATAGCTCACCGCTGCTACTGGCTCCTCCCCTCCTCTTTTGTTCTTGCTCTGGCCACTGCTCATCCACATCCCTTGCCAGAGGTTTACCCAAGCTCATTTGTTTCGCTGAAGATTGCAAAATGTTTGAAAATTAGACTAATGCAGAATGAAGAGATCAGTTTATAGTAAGGGTGAAGGAAACATCAGATGAAGAGGAAAAAATGGGACAGGACTGCTACCAAAAATTTAGAAAAAGATGTAAAATGGAGAGCAAGGTATGAAATGAAGTGAGAGCCTCCTCTTCCAGGGAGGAGGAGCCATTAGGCTGCCCAAGCTGCACAGAGACCCTGCTCCATCATCTTCCTCACTCTTCTACTCTTTCTTGGGTTGGTAGCTAGATTTTAAAAATGTCAGCTTTGCAAACATATCACTTAATCCTTTGGTAACTAGACCAAAATTACTTCTCTACAAAAAGACATTAAGATCTGTCTTCACTCACCAAGTTAGGTATCAGTAGCTGAAAGACACAAGTTTTGCTTGGGAGTCCAGTTTTTCTTTTTCCTCCTTCAGGAAGTGCTGTTTTGTATTGAATTTGTGAAAAACGAGGCACTGTTCATTCAAAATGATGACTTCTCAGATAAATCTGAAATCACAGCAACTCACCTCTCAGACAGACTTCTTCAGATTTCTACTCACACATTTGTGAACTTTGGACATCCTAGAAATGCTGGAAAGTGAAACCCAAGACACATTGCAGCTCCTGCTGGTGGCCCTGCCATCATTAGCACTTCTGCACATATCCTGCACTGCTGTCTGTGAAAAGACAAGAGGCGTATAAGGACAGCAAATAAAGAAATTTTTCAGCTTACCAGATGTCCATTCTATGTAAAAAAAAAAAAATTAAAAAAAAAATAGAAAAATAAAAACCAAATTACAAATATTTCTCTTCTTTTTTGGCCATTTGTTGTAATTTAAGTGAGCTCTTTCTTTTTGTGAACTGATTGCTGCTTTCCCATACAATCCTCCCATGCCAAAATGACAACCAAGGAAGGATGAATCCCAAGCTGTCATATTTTTTACATGCTTTAGCTCCAACAAGGCTAGATTTCTGAACATTAGGTATACAAAATAAGAAAAAAACCCCAGACTTTGTCATTTTTGATAAATTATCAAAATGGACACCTGAGACAGTCCATTCATCCTAAAAATTCATTACCAAGTATTAGATTAATTCTCACTTGGAACTGAGAAGACCAGTGCACACCAAACTCACACCTGAATTTAAAGCTTTTTTTTTTTTTTTTTTTAAATGCTCACCCTTTATTAATTTCACTCGTGCTATTTTTACAGTGTTCTGTAGCTTAAAGCTCCTGATGACTCTTGAGCCTGAACACTGAAATACCATTGAGCAAACGGGTTTTTTTTTGTCCTTCTGGGCAGCTGGATATAGGATCAACCTGAACAAATTCCTATAAAATGCTGTATATCCCAGGAGAGTCACAAGACTGGATAAGCTTCAGGTAAACTTTTGAACCAAATTTTACATCTTTAGAGGATTACCTGTAAGCTATTATTAATTATTTCAGTGACATTATTGTTAATGTCTTTCATAAGAGGGTTAAATTATTTTGTGCTTTTATAATGAAAAATGGCACAAACTGCTTTGGTTTTGGCGAATGTTATGATTAACATGGAAGTATAGAAAGAAGAAAAAAGTAGTAAGCATTGCTATTTAGAACTGACTCAACTATCAAACAATGGTATTTCAGATCAAAGAATTGGACTTTTCCCAAGCTTGGAAAATTTGAAATCTCAAATATTGACATTAACCAGATGTTCTCAAAAATTGAATAACAGATTACTGTTTCATTCCACTTGACTACGTTTCTGCAAGTAGTTAATAATCCAGGTAGCTTCTGTCATATAAAAGGCAGTAAGACTGTGTTTCACCACTGTTGTGATGAAATAATTTGAACAAGAGATGTCTCCAATGCTTGTGGCAAGGATGACTGCATTTTAAATATTTTGTATGACAACAGAGAGGGTCCCAGCCTGTGGAATGAAGGTATACGTAAGAAACTCTAGAAATTCCATATTAACCCCAGTGTTATTCTTGAAACTTGAAAAAGCCCAGTTTTATCTGACATTGTCTCCACTCATTCTGTTTTTTGCTCTACAAAGGAATAAGCACTTTCTGACAAAAGGGTTTATGCACTTGCATGTCACACAGCTTCTACACCATGTCAGTATGTCCAGACCAGTGAGACAAACAGATAAAAGATTTGGTGACAACTTTGTTTCTAGGGTATCTTAGCCAAGGGTATAGGGTGATTTGATAGCTTTCAATATCTGAAGCACAAAAGGAAAAACTACATGATATGCTAAAATTCCTGGATATTAGTCGTGTCTCACAGTTGAAAGTCACTGTCTTAACAACTCACTCCCATATGGGAAGTTAATTAGGTCAACAGTGTACTGTATTTTCAAGGTAAACACGCTGTAACTGGATAAAAAGGTGGTTTTCTCTGTGGGTTATTTTAGTTCTTGTTGCTATTTCTGATTAGATTTGGGAGCTGAATGCTTATCAGGCAGGAAGCAAAGTAGCCAGTTCAGCGCAGCACCCAAAATACCAGGGCTGAATTTGAACAGCGTTCAGTGTTTTACCCAGACAGCTTACAGCAGCAAAAGGTAAGCAGCAAATATCATCTTCCCACAGCAGCAAATACTTTCAAATCTTGTTCTAATTTTGGTGATAAACCCTCTTGGAAAGCCCCGTTTCTTCCCAAAGTAGGTGTACCGAAGTAGGGTGATTTTTTTTTTTTTTTTTTTCTCCTCTGAGCCAACAGCTCAGGATATAAATGCAAAAAAAAAAAAAAGTTGATCCAGATGTATTAGATATTTTTTTAGTCTTTTATACCTACACAAAGATTTAAAGGAAGGTGCTATTGTACTGTAAAAGAACTAGAGGGTAGCATTGTATAGTGTAGCGGAAGCTATCCTAAATAGAATGCTTCACATCCACTTTCAAAGAAATCAATTACAAGTCCAGGATTTCCATGGAAACCTAATGAAAACAAACACAAGATACAAAAGAAAATTAGGCTTGGAGGCATCAAAAGAAGAGCTCTAATTATAGAAGCAACACATCATTGGAGGGAAACGTTAAACTATAAAACAGTCAGCACCCACCTAGCGTGTGTCATAAATAAATACCACATTCTAAGGGGAAAATTCGACAGTCAAACCTGCAGATGTGTGTCTCTAACAAGTGATTTAAGTAAAGCTCCTTGTGGTTTCTGAAACATTAAATGTATTCTCTTCAGGAGTCTTTTAGGCTCCCAAGCCTACTTGCCTCCAGATATAATATTCAGCTGAAGTGCCCTGGGGAGAATGGAATTCGAGTAAAAAGGGTTAATTTTAACACAATTCTTCTTATTTACCACGTCTGATCTCTTCCTCCCTTCACCTCTCCAGCTGTTCTTGCAAGAATAAAAGGAATTGCAATAAACCAGGCTACATTCTGGAGCAGCAATCCTATTGTGCTTTAGTTTTTTAAAAAGTTATATCCTAATGTGTGTGTTACAGGAAAACTAGAGGGATAGCATAAGGTGGAGATACATCATTTTAATGCAGAGAGAACCAAGAAATTACATTATTTTACCCGAGAATTTGGATCTCATTATATTGCTGGGAGATAGTTGTTTAGAATAGACCAGTTTTAAGTTGAATGAGTTACACAGTTAAAATACTGTGTGGTATAGAATATAGTAGCTATGTTTGCTGAAACCTCAGCTGCCAGCTGAGAACTTAGACCTAGATATGTTTTTAGATAGAATAGAGTTAATTTTCTCAGTAGTTTTCCTAGCAGCTCTTTTGTGTTTAGTTAGTATGAGAAGAATATTGATGAAAGAAATAAATATTGATTGGAAACACTGATGTTTTTTGTTGTTGCTAGGTAACATTTATCCTAAGTCCAGGGCTCCTTTAGTTTCCAGTGCTCTGCTGGCGGGCAGGTGCACCAGAACCACAAAGCAGAATAGAAGGAGGATAAAGCTGTCAGCAGGAGCTTCAACTTGACAAGATAATTACAATTTATGGCCAGCCTGCATGGACACAGAGAAAGAGCCCAGTAAGGTGTTAGAAGACCTGAGGCCAAAAATTGCTGCTGTGCCAAGAGGAACATGCAAGACACATGAAGAGTGTGTGAGGGGCAGGGGCAGAAGTTGTAAGGATTTGATTTCCCAGGGATTTCTTTCTCCTGGGTCTCCCTCCAGAGGCACCCAGCTCAAGCTGATCTGCCGGTTGGAACTGTTTTGAACCAGTTGTAGCCGACTAGAATCAGCTTGAACCGGTCAGAACTGGTCTGAACTGGTTTGATCTGATTTAGTTCTGTGGTGGGCCAAGGACAGGTAGCAGAAACACAAACACTCTCAGCAAGGGTGAGTGCACAGGAAGCAGAATGAGCATCTGACCTGTGCAGCACATCTGGGGAGAGGGGAATGAGTAAGAGAGACCTGGACAAGCCAGAGGGCTGCTGTGGCCCTGAGGGTGAAAGATCAGAGACCCTAAGACTCTGTGTGAGGAGGACTGCTCAGCAGAGGGAAGGAGAAAGTGGGAAAAGTGGAGGGAAACTCAAACTAGCCATGGAATATGAATGACTGGGGGAAAGCCAGTTCTGCCAAAGAGTGATTTACAGTTTATGCCACCAAAAAGGGAGTCATAAGCTTTTGGCTATCATGCCCGAAGTTCCCAAATATCAGACTGATCTGAGAGCTGGAAGGATGGCCATGGACCTACTTCCCTTTTCAGCAACTGCTCACAAACTGCAGATGTGCCACCTGTGTCTGGGTACAAACATTTACTGGTGATAGTAGAACAGCTGCCAGACTGGCTGAAGCCTTTCTAGCAAGGAGGGCTGACATGGGAGCAGCAGTAAAGGCCTTGCTAAAGGAATTTGTACCTGAATATGGGGTTCCAGAGTCAAGCGAATCAAACAGAGGCACTCATTTTTGAGTGAATATTGATTAAGTATATCAGTTTTTGGGCACAGAGAGGCTCTTTAGGAGGCACCTACCAGGAACTTATATCCCAACTAAGACCAGCTCGTTGGATGGAGTTAAATGCTTGACCCAGTATAAGTAGTGAATGATCAATCAGTTCATAGTTACTGACCTGAGAATCCTTGTGATTTTACACTGATAATAATTTCTACCATGACAGCCTTGTTACCCTTCATTCTGGAATAGTTATTTGTAATAATATATGTAAGGAAAGAGGTCAAATCTTTGAAAAGCTCCTGTTTTCCCTTTTTGTATGTTAGCAGGTGTGTTCAAATAAATAAAAGGAGAACTGTAAAGGAACGTGTCAGGTGCAGGTGGCTGGGATAGCTGCAGGTCAGGTCTGGGTGGGGGCCCGAGAAAAGAGGCTGTGAACTGCCAACCCTTTGCATAGAAGGGCCCGGGGGCAGCGGGACAGAGGGACATTGAGAGGCACGGCAGAAGCCGACTACCCTCAAACTTTTGCGTGCTTAGACTGTCAGGGTGTGAAAACACCAAGGTTTCTTTGTTCAGGGTCCCTTTCCAGTGTCCCACTATTGCTGTGATTGTCAGAGTGTCTCCTGCATGGTCAGATAGGGAAGTTTCCTTAACATAAAAAAAGATAAAAATTCTTTGCCTATATTATTCCCTACCTGTTATTCACTCAGTTTCACTTAATCATCCAGCCTCTGTAGGTGTCCGAGGCAACCCTTCAAAATTTGATTTATTTTTGATCTCATTTAGAGGTTGTCATACAGTCAAAATGAGTTAGTTCCAAATAACAACAGTTCCAGAAATGCACAGAACTGATCAATTCAGTTGCTCTTTAATGGAAGAATAAAATACTCTAAAATGTGTGATATGTTTGAAACATGAAAGGCTGAATATGCTGGAAATAAATTATTTTTTAAAAATATTCTTACTGTTGCAGTTCTCCAGTTCTTTTCTGATTCCCTTCATTTAGTCTTGTTAGGCATGAAAGAGAATTCTTACAATACCATAGAATTTAATTCACTAAAGAGAGAGGTGTTTTTCCCCTTCATTACTAAACTCTGTCCAAAATAATACTTTCAAACTTTTCCTGAAATGAAACGGCAACCCCATTTCAATGATACATAGAGCAGTTTTTTCAGTTTTTTTCTCCCTTCTATCATCTCCACAACCTTTCCTGCCACACTCATTAGCTGGAATCACAGACCTGAGACAAGTAATTTAAGAAATGCAATTTAAGAAATAGGATGTACCTATTGGACTCAAAGAAGTCAATCTACTAGGTGCAAATTTGCTTAAGCAATAAGGTCAGCAGATCTGATTTTTTTTCCTGGGTTTGTGGGTTTTTTTGTTGTTATTTCGTTGGTTTTTGGGGGTTCATTTTGCTTGGTGATTTATTTTCTCTTTGGAAGTTTTATCTGAGTTTCAGACTTTGTCTTTTCCTCTGGGTTTCTATACAGGCTGTACCCCTGATTGAGTTATTATTTCCAGAAATCTCCGTCCAATACTCAACAGGCATGTAAAGATCATATAGTTGTGGAAGTGCAGATCTGTTCCCTAGGCTTTTGCTCTTGTGCAGAGACTCTAATCTACCTGGGAGACCATGAGCAAATTGCACATGTATCACACAGCTGGCTTACACTTGAGCTACAACCCTGATGTGTTTGGAATGGATCAGATAATGCATTAGCACATTGAGTTCAGTAGAGAAATGTGGAAAATATCAATTACATTCCTTCTCTTCCCTCAGTAGATTAAACTCATATATTCATTTTCCAGGAAAACACCTTTACCCTGCAGTCTTGTGTTGGAAAGGAGGGCAGAGAGCAACCCTTTCATCTAGTCTGCTGTATTTTTTAATGTTTTTTTTTCTAATGGATTATGTAAAGGATGTAGACCTGCAGAGAGATGAAGCTTGCCTAAAATGAGTATTTTTCCCCCCAAAACAGTAAAATGATAGCATTAATCTAAGGGGATGATGTCTTTTACACCCAATGAAAGGGCTTTAGTTTTCAAGAGAGGGCTGAAACTTTCACAGTCCCCAGCCACAACTGCTTTGTGTTGCATGATTTACTCCATCACTTACTCCAGCGAGCAGGATATTCACTTGAGAAGTAAGCTGAAATTACAAGTTACAGGGAATTCTAGTTTATGTTTCCCGTGGACACTTGTGCTACAGAACAAACTAGTTTTCTATTTTTGGGTGGTTCAGAGGAGAAATATGCCCAACTAGACCTGCCACAGTAAATTGTCTAAAACTGTTAAGTTAAAACCAGGCCTGCTACACTCATATGTATTCTGTAACATTGCCTATAGGGACAGTGGCATAGACTTTTATCTGTAACATTATTTTTCCGACATTTCTGACAAAATATAAACTGAAGGACTGAATTTTTAAATGGAGATATTTCCTGTTATTAATCTAGTGAAAGTGAAAGTAGGATTCTGTTATTGTAAACTAGCAGCAAAGTTGTTCTCAAACCATATTTCCAGTAGCTCTCATTTTGCTGCAGAAGTAAATTCAGAGAGATATATGTTTCTTTCATCCCAGTGCTACTGCTGAATTAAAATATCAGCAATATCTATGAATTAAATGGGCCTCAACACTTTTTACAGCAGTTGAGACATCATTTTATGTTTTTTGTTTACAAACAGCAATAAGTATAGTCATGTCTATTGATCTTTATTATCGTTAAGATTTATCAAGCAGCACTTACACTCTTTGCCTTGCACAAAAAAACAAGAAAAAAAACTGTGAATCCCCTTCATGCAGTTTCTACAATATCACCAACATATTTAAGATGTTAAAAGTCCTGCTTTTGAGCAAGGTATATATGCAAATGTGCTTCTGTTCATTGACAGAAGTATGTCTGAGGAAAAATTCATCAGTGAGTACCACATAACACATTTTCCTCGTGCCAGAAATCCTAAAGGATGCTGTTCACCTCATTACCTGGAAGCTGCTTTCATCCATCACCCATACCTGTGACCTTCCAGTACCTGAAGGGAGCCTGCAAGACAGATGGAGGGACACTATTTATAAGGGCCTGGAGTGACAGGACAAGGGACAATGGATTCAAACTGACAGGAAGCAGATTTAGATTAGATATCAAGAAAAAATTATTGCCATGAGGGTGGTGAGGCACTGGGACAGGGAAGAAGCTGTGGCTGCCCCATCCCTGCCAGTGTTCAAGGCTGGGTTGGATGGAGCTCTGGGCAACCTGGTCTAGAGGAAGGTGTCCCTGCCAATAGCTGGGATGTTGGGGCCAGACCACCTTTAATGTTCTCTCCAACCCAAACCATTCTATCATTGCAGGGTTCCATTATGCATCTTTCCAGAGTAGACACCAGACTGCTGTGAAGTGGCCTGCCCTTAGGCAGGAGCAAGCAGGTAAGGTTCCCCCTCTACTTTGTGGCTAGAAAGAAATAACAGAATTTGAAGTGCTCACTTCTAAGCCAGGATGTGCTTAGACCTCAGATCTCTTCTAAAGAAGAAAAGAAGCTTCAGTGAATTCATCCCTAGAGGTGGGTGCTCACTGAATGGCACAGTGCAGTGTTGAGTTGTTTCCTCAGAGCTGCATCCAGCTGACGAGACAGAACACGAGCTGCACTGAAGCAGAGGCTGTGTAACAACTATCTGTGCATGGATGAATTCTTCAGGATAGATCATAGAAAAAAAGAAGACTCAGGATCACCATGGTACTTTTGAGAAACCAAATAGATAATCTAACAAATCATTAAAGAAGAGTCATAAAATCAATCCAACCCAAATTGGAATTTAAAAACATAGCCCATCGTTATATTTTATCTGTCTGTTTACCTTTTTCCTCCCTTCCCCACCGTCATGGGGAATTTTCTCATACCTACCAAGAAGTCTGGGAGCATTAAATTGAAGATCTATCTGCATGAAAAAAAAAAAAAATTCCTTGACCTGTCATCTGGATGAAGTAACACCTCAAAAAGAGCAGTGCTTTTCAAAAAGGCAAAGCTTTGGCTGATGGTTGTTTTCCCAGATGTAGCACAATCCTACTAATTTTAATGGAGCATGACAAGTAACTGAAGGCAGAGTCTGATCATTAATTTGGGATTAGAACCACTTTATTCCTACATTTAAGCATTTTATTCAGTGTTTCCTGTCCAAAACATTACACGTAACCAAATTAAATTGGTTCAAATTGATTAAGTTAAAGTGGTGCGAAACTCCCATGTAGACACTCCTAAATTGTTTTAAACCTGAAACATCAGCCTAGGTTAAATTGATTCCTCACAAGATTAAGCAAAATCAATATACCCTCCATTTTTAACCTGTTTAGGGGTATCCACCAAGTAAATTAGTTTAAAAAACTAATAATTTAACAACACATGCTGCGACTAGTGTTTATGGTGATGATTACTATTGTTTTCTTGTTTCCTTTGAGGCTGATAACTCTGGTCTTGTACCCACTTTGGCATAGTGGGTGTGCTGGCATTGAGGCACTCCTGGGTACAATCACAGAGAGTTTAATACAAGTGCAGTGCAAGTCTGCATGAAAGGGTGGCCTTGCTTTGAACTAACAGTCCTAAATAGTGGATTCCAGCATTTCGGATTTTCTGTGCATAAATAAATGCTAAACTTCCGCTTTTCATTAAAAAAGGTCCATTTAGCCCAAGCACTGTTTGCAAATGGGAACAGTAAAAACGTTGCCTGGGGAAGAGGAGGTGTGGGGGAGACCTTGTTGCTCTCCACAACTACGTGAAAGGAGATTGTAGCCAGGGAGAATTGGTCTCTTTTCCCAGGTAATCAGCAACAGGGTGAGAGGAAATGGCCTCAAGCTACACCAGGGGAGGTTTAGGTTAGACAAATTCTTGTCAAAATTATTTTTAAATTGTTGTCCCTAGGGTACTAATCCATATATGGTGAAATGACAAAGAAAAATTAAAAAAAAAAAAAAAAAGTAATACTAGAATTAAGATGGAGACTTGAGCTTTTAATGGATTAAAACAAACTACAAAGTTAGGGAAAGTAAAATATCACCAATAAAGTGCCTCATATGCAGAGACAATGAAATTATAACTTTGTTGATACAGAGCTTTAAACAGAGTAACATCTTCCCAGTGATGTGCAGGAAAACACTCTATTTCTTTTAGTTGATTCTGAAGGTCTCATTTCTTGGCAAGTGCAAAACCACACCACACCAGACAGCTCCTGTGGAAAGGAACCATGTAAGTTTGACAGCTCCACTAAAGAAAGAGAAAATATCTTTCTGGGTACCGTGCCATAGCCAATATAAGTCACAAGCTTGGGAAGGAGAAAAGTAATTAAATTCTTATGATAGAATCTAAATTTGATTTTACTATGGGATAGGTTGTGATTTAATTGGTCTAATCTTTAAAAAACCACTATAAGCAATGAGTTATATCTTATTTCAAATTTTTGCAATCAAGAAGCCTTTTGAAGATATGCACCTGTAATTTTTTAATATTGAATTAAGAAGCTCTTGTCTTTGATAGCCATGTAATAATACATGAATCCTTTTCCAAGTTTTATTCCAGTAAAACCTACCATTCACCAAGGAATTCATACTATCATAGATTTCTTTTGTGTTAAGATTAAAAAATGATCAGAAACTTTAAGGAAAATGGCAGGATATTAAAATAGGAGGAGGAAAACAGGATTTCCCAGTTTAGCAAATCTGTACTTCTTGTAAACATTATGCAGACTTTGCATTAAGATGCCTCCTGTCCTAGCACAGTATGACTGATAAAAATGATCCAGGGTCCAGACAGAAGAGCAGAGAGTGAAAAACATTGGGGCGGAGGACAGGCAGAGGGCAGGAATCCTTTTAGATTGACCTTTAGCTGATAAATTGGTGATGTCCTCATTAGCAGCACCCCTGCTGCTTGCCCTCAATAAAAGATAATGTCCTGTTGTTAACACTATTCCCGTTTGTGTGATTTAATGCTACTATTACAGTGCAGATTTCATTTAAATGGATTAAGGCTTAAATGAAGACAAAATATTTTGGGGTCTGCAGTGTTTGTCTCTGAACCAAGGCAGTTCACTTTCATTGCTTGTGACTGGAAATTGGCAGGCTATAGCGGGATTGGCCAGACCACATTAGAGCCAAGGATTTCACAAGGTATTACCTCTACAAAACCCAATTTAGTTAGTATGCTCTCAGTAATATTTCACAGGCAGTTAGTCGGCTCATGATAAACTTTTTAATGCATAGTTACCCACATCATCATCCTCCCTCAGGAAAAAACCCCAAACCTTTACTAGAATTCCAGTATTATCTTAATATGCAAAAATTTATGAGGTTCGGAGTGTAGCAAGATAATGAATCAGATTGACTCCTGCAGGCAACAGATACATGATGCTAAAAATACAGAAAGAGATGCCATTACTGATCTATGACTTGACTTAGCAATCCTTTTTTTTGCTTAAAAAAGAACTGTTTTAAACAAAGGAGTTTAAGCCTTTCAGTGTGCTCCCCAGTGTGCTTACATTCCAATACTGTACCCTGGGAGTCAATTTGTATTTTCAAGACAAATAACCAAAGTTCTACAGAACAAAGATATTCATCAATCTCTCTCATCAGCTGTAATTATAGAGTTATTTTAAATACAAACTGAGATAGATTATAGGATCCTTTATTAACAATAGCTCTTAGCATAACAAAATCCTTCATGTTTTTTGAAATCTCCTAATAAATAATGTAGGAAGTATCATGACACAACAGAAAGCAGTATTGTCACAGGTAAAAGCAGATGATCTCAAAAATCTGACCTATTATTTCTGTGTTCTTTGCCTTTTTCACTTGTATTTATGATCCACCACACAATCTTCCACTCAGTTTCGATCAAATTCACGCCAGCAAAAACCATACCAAAAGCAGCCTTCCATTGCAGGGGTGTTCCTTCACATAAAAATGTATTTCCAATTCAAGTGAATAAATTTGAAAATATCTTTGCTTCCAGGTAGGTGAAAACAAATGGACATTGCGCTGACCTGGTGTGACCCAGTAGCATGGTCTGTGAGGACCCCAGTCATCAGTGTGATCCTTTGGAACTGCTGGGACCTGGGACCACCTGCCGGAATTGCACTGGGGGCAGACAGGAGGCAGATTTCCCCTTTTCACTGCCTGGAGGTGGGAGAAGGGGCTGAAGCAGCACAACTCCAGCACCTCCCCTCCCTCTGAGAGCTGAGAGACCAGATCAACCTCCTCCAGAATTCAGTTGTGCACGGGCTCTTCCCAAATCTTTCAAATGGGGGACTCCTGTTCCTCTCAGCTTCCTGCATCTTCCAGAGGAAAGAGCAGGTAATCTCTGCTCTCTCTTCAGGCATGCTTTCTGCAGCTTTTTGAGCTCTCAGTCCCCCAGGTAATCAGCTCTCACATGTGCCATTTCTCTTTCACTATGCTAAACAGGGTTTTAATTAAAAGGTTTGCTGTTTCATCCTGGAATTTTTTCAAAAAAAAAAAAAAAAAATCACACAATTGCAAGAAGCAGCTGTCACTCTACAGAAAGATATGCAAGCAACAGAAGGGCTGACTTGAATAACAATATCCAAAAGACTTGAATAATTTGAAATTATTCAAAGTGACTTGCAATTGGAACTTGTTTCCTTTGAGAAATTTGGTTGGAGGGGTGGAAGTGAGGGAGGGTCCCCCTTGACATAAATTAATTTAAATTATACCTGTATTTTTTTCTGTTGGTTTGTATCTGACTGTAGAAAAAAAATCAATCTCTGTTATCCTGGTAAAAGCACAACTTGGGTTTGTTGTCCCAAAAATGGGGCTGTTTTGCCTGGTGTGCAAGAAGCCAATCCATACACCAAGCTGAGATATTTATTCCAAGTCTGTGTTGAGCTGGGTGCTGGGTGGTAAATCCACACATCTGGCACAGCCTCAGTGTGCCAGCTACTTGCTTTTGTACACTTCCAACAGGGAAGGATCAACATTTTCCACATGTGCAGCAATCTAGAGCTCTAAGGAATGGCTACAGCTTCCTTTGTTTCCATTCCATTGTAGTGATTAGGAGAATCCTCGAGTATTTTGCTGTGCATCCTCTATGGGGAAGGAGTTTGTGGGGGATTCTACAGGCGGGGATTTCACTGTGTTAATGACTAAATGTTAGCACAATGTCCAAAGAAAACTCTTCTTTGGCTCTCTCAGCAGCCTGCTGTGGTGTTATCTCCTTTCTTGATTGGATTTATGATGCTTCCTATTATTGCTTTTCAAGTCTTGGCTCCTTGTTGCTACTTGCAGAGATAAAACATATTATGTATTGCAACGGATTTGCCAGAAGCTTTTCACAAGATTTTACAGGATTCCTACTCTCATATCCAGAGTTTCTGGAACTTTGTTAAACTCCATTTTGCCACTTTCTCAGGAGTATTATATCCACATTAAATGGTCCAGCACTGCCATTAGATGTAGGATAAATTTGTCAGGAGAAATGACTGTCTGTCCCTTGGTGCTGAAAACCTGAAACTCAGAATCTGCACAATTTCAATCACTCAAAGTCATCATTGAATAATCCTGGCTTAGTTTTGCAATGGTTTTAATGAACTTGAAATGTACTTAGATGGGGATAGAATTTTGTCTTTATGCAATTTTGCAAAAATTTGATTTTTTAAAAAAATATCGTTTCATGATGATCACAGCTCTTACAGTGAAATATTTACTTCATGTGTATTCACACATAAAGACAAAAAAATATTTCTGCTTGTGACATCCCACCCTTAAGGGGAAGGGAGCACCCAGGATTCATAAATGCTCATGGTGAAAGGAGTGGCAAAAGTAGGAGGGTCTACATTTATTAATGAATTGTATATTGGGCTTGAAAATTGTTATGCTAGTCCCTGGTGTACTCTATAAGCACATAGAAGTGGATTTTGGATAAAGAGGAAGAGAGAACAGAAGAGATTAATGAGAGAGAGAGAGAGGGAGAGAGAGAGAGAGATTTTTTCTTTTATTTCCTCTCTAAAAATTTAAGATCACTGTTTGATAAGCTGCCCTTTGAAGACATAATTCAATGAATTAAAGATGCATTTGAAATTATTCATTTATATACACATGATTTCTTTCTCACTCTATTTAACAGTAGGAGGTTACTTTATAATTTTATGAACCTAGCAGGAGTGAGAAAAAAATCTCTTTAAAATAATAATGTAATTACTTCTACTATCCTGTTCCTGCAGTTACCATTGTTATTTTTGATTGCAATAAATAGCTTTAGAAATGCAAATGTCTTGAAGTTACATCTTCATAGAAGCAACACAACTGTATGGACAGAAGAACTGAAATGCAATAAATGCATCAAAAGTTAGAAGTTTTAAGGGCTCTGTAAAACAAGTTTTCAGTGTTAACCTAAGCATCAAGGGAATGTTTTACAAGTGGATTTTTGTTTTTTAAGTTGATGAATATTGTCATTAGTGATAAATTTGGAATATTGCATTAAAAATCGACTACTGTCAGTTAAATAAATAATAATTTTCTTCACTAGCCTTTTCAGGAACTATTGGTGTCTTATTCAAGTTTATGCCTAAACTTTTTATGATGATCAGAGTTATGTTCTGGCTCTACAGAAACCACTGGCAGTACTCCCACTTCCTCTAACTGTGTTTTGCTGTATTTCACCAATTATTCTGGTTTTGGCAGTTTCTCACTGAAAGTGTTACTCCTGTTCTTTCAAGAAGAGTAGGATCTAATCTAGACTATTCTTAATATTTGATTAACAGTGTCATCTACAGACACTGAAAGTCTAGAAGGCATTTATGGGACTGGAGAACAATGCAGAATTATGAGTTGGGAACACAGCATCAGGGCTACTGAAAGTCATTAAATACCGTGATGTACTTTTTGTCAATCTGTTCCTAAAAAATTTTGACAAATAATTTGGGGACTGAGAGCACAGTGGATGTTTTTACTGCTGAGTGACATAGCAAGGGAAGGCAAAGTCATTCCTACTAGCATCTGACACCCTGCCCCTAGATGATTATTGCATGTCCTTGGCACTGACTGCATGCAGGATAAGACAGAACAACACTGCAAAACCATTTCAACAGAGTGAAATACTAACAAAAACCCATACAAAACTCCCCCAAACGAACCCCAAACCAAACCAACAACAAGCCCCACACCAAAAAGCATCAACCATCCAAAATGTAAGTAGTTCTTTCAGATCTCTTTTTTTCCCCCTCAATCACTTTGCCAATAAATGACCATATAATTAACAGCTTAATTACAACAAAGCAGGTTGTTTACAATGGGTAAACAGTAAATCATACATTTTTTCAGGCAATTGGTCTCATTTTAGACTACAGGATCGTTTTTTCTTTCTTCTTCTCCTCCAACTATTTGCTGCTGTAATGTAATCTGAATTATGCAATTTAGTTTTTGGGGGTTTTTTTTTGTTGGTTTTTCTTTTTCTTTTTTTTTTTTTGTTTTGTTTGTTTGTTTGGGTTTTTTTTTAAGAAATTTGGGACATGGCAGCTAGTGCTGGATTCTTTTGACCTTCCTCTTCAAATAAATATCTTGAATCCTTTCTGGATTTCTCCAGTGGCATTAGTCTACTAATTGCAACACTTGAGTTTTGATTGTGATGAATCTTTGGAAAAATCAGCGTTACATGTGTGCATGTATTTCATAGACAATATGTGGAAAAGCAGCAGTGTAATAAAGCTGAAGAACACAAGCTTAGTCTTTGGACTAAGGAAAAAATAATGTGGAAAAGTGGAAAGGATCTCCTAAGAGGTAGACAAGTGTAAGTAAGAGTGGAGGAAGAAAGAACAAGCATTTTTGGAGATGTAAAAGTGCCTGATTCTTGCTTTCAAGTTAGTCTTGAAGTCTAATTCTGACGTGTTTTAAAGGTCACAACACAGAAAGCAAAAGCAGCAATCCACATGCAGTTTTTTCCTAGCACTTGCAGTTAAAGTCTAAGCTATGATTCACACAGGCTTGTGAACACTTATGGAAAACCCCTCTCCTCCTGCATGTGAGCAGCTCCTGAGGGAGGATTAGTCATTTCACACAGCACTAATGATAGCTTGCCAGTGTTAAATTAATGGCATCCTTGGGGAAAAAGGTAATAACATTTTTTCTTATTAACCTAACTGGCTGCAGGACTCTGCTCCAGTTCTGTTCAAATTCATCAGCAAAACCATTTTTTGTACATTGCCTTGAGTTGGAAATTTTGATTCTCAGAGCTGAGAGGGCAAAAGGCAGTTTCTGGTGTTCTGCTGGTTTCTGTAATTACCTGTGATCACAAACTGCATTTATTCTCCTAAGATGCAGCTTAAATATAAAATCCAATGATATTCCATAAACCCTCAAAATAAATTTTTCCATCAACAGATCATTCACTTAGCCTTTTTAAGTCAATCATTCATCTCCATTTTGAAAGACACTGTAGAAACGGAAGCTGAGTAAGGAAACTGAAACATAAAGGAGAATCTACAGGTTAGAAGAACACAGTTCTCCAGATAAAGACTTTATAGGCTTATTCATTTATTTTGCACTGCTTTATCAGCCATGGAGAACAATACTTTGCCCCAAAAGATTGAGTCCTATGAGAAGAAATTGAATTGAACAGAAAAGAAAAATCAAAATGTGGACATTTTCTTTTAGAAAACTTTGTTCATTATATGGTACTGTGCTACATGCACACTCTTAGAAAGGAGTAGAAAAATTGTTCCTGGGAAATTATGGGCAATATGATGTCAAAATTCAGTGGAATCAAAAGAAGTTTATGCTACCAAAAAAGCACCTAGGTTTTCAGAATAAAGAAAGGACACGTTTACTCTTGCTTCCTCTAAAGCATCTCGTAGCACAGTCCTTTAACACTATCAACTACATTTTGACTTGTTACTAATAAACTTGCCTTAAGTGTTGAAGTTTGTTGTCTGTAGCATTCTGAAATTGTTGCATCATATGAAACATGAATTTCACCAACAAACAGCAATGCTACCTGCCAGACAAGGGAAGGTGAGTTTTATACAAGAGTTAAATCCTGCTTTATTTTTCTCCTGAGGATGGATCCTCTGGGCCGGATCCTGACTCTTTTTATTTGTGTTTGAGAATGTAAGATTTTGCTTATGTGAAAGAAAGTGAAATCAGAAGCCTCAGCAGTCAGTCCACTTGTTTCAGTAATTGCTGTAATTGAACTAAGATGAGCAATGCTTGGTCCCCACTTAAAAGCTAAGGGAGAATTTACTTTGGTGAATTGCAGCACCACTACTCAGGCTGCAATTTGATGATAATAATGTCATGAGGGTAGGAGTGTCAGCTCTGTAGAGCAACATCAACTGTGAGAACAAAATTAGACTGGAATGGTATTGCAAACTAACTCTGGAGAGGTGTATTTAGAAAATTAATTCTCTTATTAAGCTAATTCTCTGCTAAAGCACCTTGCATTTTTCTTTAAAAGTCAATACAAGTCACTTCACATCCTATTACCCATGAGAACTTTAGAAAACTCCATTTAAAATTCATGGGAGACTATTATCTAATGATTCATTTTATTAATAGCTCATCTCCCTGGTTCCTAGGCCACAAACACTCCAGACTCTGCAAGCTTATGCCAGGAGTTCATAAGAACTTTTTAATTGCCTTGGTTTTGGCAAACGTGGAAGGCTGGATCAGTCTATGAAATTCTTGTCAGTAGTGCCAGAGAAATCTTTAAGCACACAAAAAGGAAATCCATGTGTAATGATGATACAGGATTGTTCCTGCTGCTATCCACAGGAAAGGAACCTCTGTTTTAATCATCTCATTTTTTAAATATATAGTAAGAAAGCTAGCAACAAAAAAATTTATAGCTACTGCTATGAGAAAATGAAAGCTTATAACTATTTTAAGGATGATAAAAAAGGAGGCTAAAGATAAACTGAATAAAAGCTTAATCACAAATTCTCAAATTTCTCCTAGGTATGTACTTCTAAAAGCAGAGCTCTTAAATGTATCAGGAACTGGGTATTAATTACAGCTATTCTGACTGAAATCTCACATGAAGAATTGATACATCACGGTCACTGCATGTACTTGGTATTTTCAGCAAGAATGTTCCAAGTGTTTAACGATGCCTTCTCCTGCAGATGGATAATCCCATAAAACATATTTTGCTCTTCAGACCCCCTCCTCAGGGAGTTCTGCATGTAGAGGAGTGACTCCCACCTGCAGAACTGGCTGGGGTCTGAAAATACTTCCTACCTGGTTGAGGTCAAGGTAAGGACATTGCTTTATTGAAAGTTTAAATAATCAAGTCAGACTTAGCTGCATGTTTCACATCTGAATTAACACTAAAACTGGGCTTGATGGAACATTTTATACTGTCCTTTCTATACCAACAGTAATTCTCCTGCTTCCTGTGCCAGGAAGCACAACATTCAAAGTTCTCTTAAAAGATAAAGGTACAGAAAACAAAGTTCAGTCTTACTGAGACAATCTCATATTTGAACTCCCAGTGATAGCTGGTTGTAGAATTGCTTTTCCCGTGCACACACACACTTAAAGGAACCCCAATCTCTTTTGAGCTCATCCAGGGACTGCTGCAGCACTTTTAAGATCTCACAACCCCCACTTTGCCAAGCTGCCAGAAGAACGGACAGATCTCCCGGTGGCACCCAACGGATGCTCAAACACAGATGAGGATGTCAGAGATGGTGCACAAACCCTCCTTTCCATCCTTGTACTTATTTTAAAGAAGTGACAAGATCCATTTGAGGCTTCATCCACTGAAACTTTATATCTTAGAAGCTGATTGAATGAGGAGTGCTGCAATTTTTTTCACGTGGGTGCCATTCAGATTTTCATTGGCCCCAGCACTCTGTGTTTGGTCAGGAGTTGGATGTGCTCTGCAGACTCCTCCTCCTGTCTCCTTCCACATGAGTTTCTGCAGAAGTTTATCCAACTCAATATGAAAGCTGTTGTTCAAGGAAAAACAGTTGTTACATTTCTGTTCTGGAAACAGCCTGAATAAAAAGACTCTTTTGGTAAACGACTCTGAATAACACTTGGAAATAGCATGAGGAGCATTCAGTCCCATCTTACATATTTAATTGAATCATCTCATAGTGCTTTGGACCCCTATAGTAATTCCAAAATGAGCTAAACCCAAGGAGTTACTGTACCTCTAAACAAATCATTTTGAAGTAGACAGTCTTGCAACCAGAGGAAAGTCATTAAGTTGAAAATCCATGCTGAGCTGTAAAGTGTATTATATCTTCCTTGATGTATTACCAGAAAAAATACTTATTAAAGCAAAGTATGGTAGAATATTCAATTAACTCTACATCCATAAAAATTAATTTTCTACTGATATTGAATGTTTATTATTATCATTGAGGCTTTTCCAAATATGTTCTTTACAGGGTTTAATAATAAAAAAGTAAAAAGCCCACCAACCTCCCCTCCCAAAAAACCCAAACAAACAAAACCCCACAAAAACTAAAGCAAAGCAGAAAACACAAAAGGTAATTGCATGTTTTTAAAAAGCAATACTGGCTTTGTTAGGTTTCCCTAAATCTCACAAAGAAAATAGAAACTATTAGTTTCTAACAGTACTTCACAGAAACTGGTGGACTATTTAACAGTAGGATATTATTATTATTTCCTGGGTTTTCATGTAATTAATGAATTTAGTAAAAAAGTGATTTAGGTAAAATAAAGTAAAAAGAGGGAAAAAAAAGAAAAAAAAATATTCTGGCTCCCATAATTCTCATCTCAAATATATTCTTCTAATAAATTAATCATAAGAGTCCCAATGCAATGTTGCCTCACCTGAAACTGTTGAAATATGAATAAAAATCTTTCCATTGTCTTCTGCTGGAAAAAAGAAAATTTCTGTCATTTTCCACCCCATTGTTGAGATGTGTACACCTGCAAACTGAAAGCAACTCTAAAAGTTACAAGCTTCAGGTGTGTATTTCTTGTAAAATTAATAGCAATAACAAAATTACAAAATACCTTCCCTAAACCAAGGAAGTATCATTCACCAAAGCCTTTCATGTAGGAAGAAAGCAGTGGCCTTTGCAGTCCCCTTCAAGTCCCAAGGACCATTTGAGACTTTTAAATAGTTTCAAATGATGCCTTAGGAAACCACATGCTTTAAAAAGCATAAATTGGATAAGACTTTTTTTTCCAGTTTTTGAAAACATGTTTCCAAGTCTTAATCAAAGACCTAAGCTGTTATTTCATTAGAATTGATTTTTTTTTTTATGCTATTGAAGATTTTGTCAGATCTGGCTACTGAATCCACAGCTGAGTAATGTGGCGTTTACAAATTCAATTGCAACGCTGGATGATGTAACCTTCCTTCAGAATAAAGTGTCTTTATAAGGTACAAGGTAAATATATATATTTTCAAATATATATTTTGAAACAAAATGAATTAAAGAAGTGCAATGTCAAAAACCCAAGCCCAAACATTTAAACTTTAAATAAAGATATTACGTTTGAGTTGTTTAACATTTCTCTTTTAAAGAAAAACTGGCCTAACTTTTCCATCAAAACTGGTAAGATAACTAAATAAGCAAATCCAAATGGTAATTTAGAAACTTGTTTTTTCAGGGATTAGTTTTGATACACTGGATGAAGAAATAATTATTAAATACGTGCCTTTGTTTTGGAAAGTTGATAGGGACTTGTAGAGATGAGTTTTTTACAAGCAATCCCCAGCTCAATCCTCAGTCACCAGGATAGGTATTGTTATTCATAAACAATAATCACAAACAATAAATTATCTGAGGCTCAAGCAACAGGAATTGGTGAAAAAAAAATTATAAAAAAGACTAAATTTTTATTTTCATGGGACAGAGGGTATACTTTGAGTTTATTTTTGAATAGAAGATTATAAACATGAGTGGCAAATAGACATGCAAATTGTAACACAATGCACTAAACAATTTTGAAAAGCATCTAAGGTCTTCAGAATAAGTTTTACCTGGTGAAATTGTTCCCTGTTAACCAAAACAAAATTTCTCCATCAGTTCCAGCATTACCCAGTTATGTATTATGGTAGAATTTGTGCTGAGACTCTCCCTTTATCTGAGGGAGAAAAACTCAGGGCCCACCTTTCAAGTTTTAGCAGCAGAGTTATAAAAATTGCAAGTTTGACTGTATCTCACCT
>VXBS01002143.1:90500-251396 GCA_013400255.1 Sitta europaea
TGCAGACTCCTCCTCCTGTCTCCTTCCACATGAGTTTCTGCAGAAGTTTATCCAACTCAATATGAAAGCTGTTGTTCAAGGAAAAACAGTTGTTACATTTCTGTTCTGGAAACAGCCTGAATAAAAAGACTCTTTTGGTAAACGACTCTGAATAACACTTGGAAATAGCATGAGGAGCATTCAGTCCCATCTTACATATTTAATTGAATCATCTCATAGTGCTTTGGACCCCTATAGTAATTCCAAAATGAGCTAAACCCAAGGAGTTACTGTACCTCTAAACAAATCATTTTGAAGTAGACAGTCTTGCAACCAGAGGAAAGTCATTAAGTTGAAAATCCATGCTGAGCTGTAAAGTGTATTATATCTTCCTTGATGTATTACCAGAAAAAATACTTATTAAAGCAAAGTATGGTAGAATATTCAATTAACTCTACATCCATAAAAATTAATTTTCTACTGATATTGAATGTTTATTATTATCATTGAGGCTTTTCCAAATATGTTCTTTACAGGGTTTAATAATAAAAAAGTAAAAAGCCCACCAACCTCCCCTCCCAAAAAACCCAAACAAACAAAACCCCACAAAAACTAAAGCAAAGCAGAAAACACAAAAGGTAATTGCATGTTTTTAAAAAGCAATACTGGCTTTGTTAGGTTTCCCTAAATCTCACAAAGAAAATAGAAACTATTAGTTTCTAACAGTACTTCACAGAAACTGGTGGACTATTTAACAGTAGGATATTATTATTATTTCCTGGGTTTTCATGTAATTAATGAATTTAGTAAAAAAGTGATTTAGGTAAAATAAAGTAAAAAGAGGGAAAAAAAAGAAAAAAAAATATTCTGGCTCCCATAATTCTCATCTCAAATATATTCTTCTAATAAATTAATCATAAGAGTCCCAATGCAATGTTGCCTCACCTGAAACTGTTGAAATATGAATAAAAATCTTTCCATTGTCTTCTGCTGGAAAAAAGAAAATTTCTGTCATTTTCCACCCCATTGTTGAGATGTGTACACCTGCAAACTGAAAGCAACTCTAAAAGTTACAAGCTTCAGGTGTGTATTTCTTGTAAAATTAATAGCAATAACAAAATTACAAAATACCTTCCCTAAACCAAGGAAGTATCATTCACCAAAGCCTTTCATGTAGGAAGAAAGCAGTGGCCTTTGCAGTCCCCTTCAAGTCCCAAGGACCATTTGAGACTTTTAAATAGTTTCAAATGATGCCTTAGGAAACCACATGCTTTAAAAAGCATAAATTGGATAAGACTTTTTTTTCCAGTTTTTGAAAACATGTTTCCAAGTCTTAATCAAAGACCTAAGCTGTTATTTCATTAGAATTGATTTTTTTTTTTATGCTATTGAAGATTTTGTCAGATCTGGCTACTGAATCCACAGCTGAGTAATGTGGCGTTTACAAATTCAATTGCAACGCTGGATGATGTAACCTTCCTTCAGAATAAAGTGTCTTTATAAGGTACAAGGTAAATATATATATTTTCAAATATATATTTTGAAACAAAATGAATTAAAGAAGTGCAATGTCAAAAACCCAAGCCCAAACATTTAAACTTTAAATAAAGATATTACGTTTGAGTTGTTTAACATTTCTCTTTTAAAGAAAAACTGGCCTAACTTTTCCATCAAAACTGGTAAGATAACTAAATAAGCAAATCCAAATGGTAATTTAGAAACTTGTTTTTTCAGGGATTAGTTTTGATACACTGGATGAAGAAATAATTATTAAATACGTGCCTTTGTTTTGGAAAGTTGATAGGGACTTGTAGAGATGAGTTTTTTACAAGCAATCCCCAGCTCAATCCTCAGTCACCAGGATAGGTATTGTTATTCATAAACAATAATCACAAACAATAAATTATCTGAGGCTCAAGCAACAGGAATTGGTGAAAAAAAAATTATAAAAAAGACTAAATTTTTATTTTCATGGGACAGAGGGTATACTTTGAGTTTATTTTTGAATAGAAGATTATAAACATGAGTGGCAAATAGACATGCAAATTGTAACACAATGCACTAAACAATTTTGAAAAGCATCTAAGGTCTTCAGAATAAGTTTTACCTGGTGAAATTGTTCCCTGTTAACCAAAACAAAATTTCTCCATCAGTTCCAGCATTACCCAGTTATGTATTATGGTAGAATTTGTGCTGAGACTCTCCCTTTATCTGAGGGAGAAAAACTCAGGGCCCACCTTTCAAGTTTTAGCAGCAGAGTTATAAAAATTGCAAGTTTGACTGTATCTCACCTACCCTGCCTCGTTTACTGTATCACATTTCTTCAGTGCTCGCCTCTGGAGCTGATAAGGATTAAGCAATAAAGGTGAAAAATCCTTGGACTCAGATTAAAAAAAAAACATTTAGTGATACACTGGGCACACCTCATCTATTAAGTCTGTATAAATCAAACAATATTTTTCCATCCATGCTTGCTTCTGTCTAATTAAAGAACATCTCACCTTGTTCAAGTGTAGTGATTGAGAACTTAGAATTGTTTGCCTGTTTGAAGACCCAGACTACCACAAATCCCATGATTGAACGGTGTTGGATTGCAAAAACTAATCACAAGATTCTGCCTCCTTTTATTGTCAGTGTTAATAAAGGACACAGAGAAAAGCAAACTAAAGAAAGATAGTAAGAAAACCAGAGAAAGCATAAAGGGCTTGTGTACAACTCTTCTTTACCATTTGCAATAAACCTGCAAATATTTGTGTTACCCAGGACTTTAATACTAAGGATGAGACAGATAAGAAAGCAGAAAGACCTTAACACAATAGAATTTAATATTGTAATTTTGTGTGTGTGTTTATATGTTGTAAAGAGCTTGGAGAAAATCTAACAGAGGCTACAGAATGGCTGGTTTCTACTGAGAAATAGGTACTCCTGTTCCCCATCAAATGTGACAGAAGATATTCGAGTTATTTGTACAAGATGTAGAGAGGGGCTATATGGGAGTTAAGGAAGACAGAGCAATTGAAAGCAACTAAGGTAATTAGATTTCATCTCTCTGCAGAGGTTGTATAGAAAGGAAACATTAATTCCCTACAAATAGGTAGTACAAACCATGTCCCACAGTTGCAAAATCCACACTTATAGTCCATTTGGATTGAAGAGTCTTCAAATCACCAGGTGGTTTAAAAGATGCTGTAAAAGCCATGATAAAACATTTTTCTTCAGTTTCCCCAGCCTCTCCTCTCCTCTCCTCTCCTCTCCTCTCCTCGTGAAAAGTGTATAAATACAATTTTGGGCATGTCACTACCAAAAAATAATACTTAGGAAACCCCTTCTCTCAGCCCTTTGCTAGGACTGGTGTTCAGTGTTTGGAATGTGTGCTCAGATTCCATCACAGAGGAGGTAGCTGCATTAAAAAAAAAAAAAAAAATGTTATTTCTCAATGAGTAAGAGGAAAACAAATAAACCTTTACTCTTTCTATTGGAAGTGAATAGTCATTTTACTGAACACCAGAGTTGTCAAAAATATAATAAAAGCAAAATAAAACAAATTAATATAATACGTATTCCAGTTCTAGCCAAGGCCTGAAGAAAATAGGTAATTATTTTCAGATTGTGTAGCTCATGTGGAAAATTTCAAATGCAATTGTTTATTTATTAATTATTTGTAAGATCAAAGAACTGCAACTTCATCTGGTTTAGGAAGAAAATCTACCTTCATTATCAGGTTTTTCTTTTCATGAAATTTTTCTAACATCATGCATATTTATATTCATCATGTTTGTACTGATGTCTTTATTTGTAAGGGAGAGTAATGGAATTTTTTAATGCATTCTTGCCTCATATATTGAATGCAACATGCTTAAAATGTTGTGCTTCTAAATAATGTCTTATTTATTTGAGTAGTGGCTTCATGCAAAACCCACTTAAATTTATTATTAATTAAAATAATAATAAAACTTATTTAAAGCTAGTAAGGTTAAAGCTTTTCTTGAAAGATCAATGATTATTAGTTTCAAACATATGATTTCCATCACAAGATTAAACCTATGCAAAAGACCTGAAAACATACTTCAGCTGCCAATAAATAACCAATCAATCAAAAAACAATATAAGTGAGTGATGAAGCTGTAAAACAAACCCAAAACAAGAGCATGTGGTTGCCACTTTGTCTAACTCATATTTTTTTTAAAAATTGATTTTTTTTAAATGGAAGAACTATTTCATGTACTTTTGCTGTAACTGGGGAGGTCTGACTATTAGAACCTTTTGTTCAATAACAGCCTTGAGATGAGACAGTATGTTAATGTACTCTTAATATATTTCCCTAATAGAAACCCCATAATGGGATCTGAAATAATCAGTATTAAGAATAAATAGATATTCTTAGGGAAGCACAAACCCAACTATCCAAGAACATATTTCAAGGGGCTAAAAGACTTGTCCACACTAAAATGTCCTAAGGAGTGTGAAGGTGTATTATGAAGTGTGAGGGAAAATTGATTTTCCTTTTTGTAGCTATATAACACAGAAGGCCAGTCATTTAATTTGCTACCATAAAGTCAATAAGCCCTGGTTTTGAACCAAGAGTAATGCTGGAGAATACACAAACAGCTTTAGAGGAATGAGACAGCAGGGGAGAATATTTCTGGTGAAAAAAAACCTCTGCTTTAAATACAATCAATGCCTTTTTTTCTTTTAATTTTATAGGTTAATTTTGTTTTGTTTTTTTAACAAAGTCTCATGGTGGCAGTAGCACTGGTAGGGTCAGAAGGTTCCATCAGTCCCTTGCTATACTTTACAATTATTTCATGTCAAAAGATCCAGAATATTGATAGGAATTTGCAAGGCATTGTGCTAAGCAGTCTTATTTAGGCATTCAATTAATATTTCTGGTTCCTACTAAAGTTGTGAGTTTTTTAGATGACCAGAAAATTGTTGAAGATGGTGCAAGCAATTGCTGAAGTAAAGACAAAGCAGGAGGATGTCAGTCCCCCATCTTAGGGCAAAACTAGTCAAAATGAAAAAAGTAAAACTGTGTGCATTAAAGCGCAATAAGTAAAATATAAGTTTGGAGTTTCCTTTAAGAAACAAAGTGAAATTAAGCAGAACTGATCAGAAAGAGTGTTACCAGACATCAGCCAGGGCTCACATGGGCTCAAAATAAATTTCAAAGAAGAACAACGTACACTTTATATTTTCATTCAGGAGTTCCTAATCAATGCTATGACAGGTCATTTTGCAATAGCTTAAAGACAGATTAGAATTGAATGGTAATTTTTCTTAAAAAAACCCCAAATCCTGCTATAAGCATTTGAAAAGCTGCTAAATTGATAAGGAATAACCTCAACAGTCTACAAGGATGCAGAGATAGCAAAAGAGGTGCATCTTTTTTCCTTGAGGAAAGAAAAATCCCCAGGCTTGCCTTAATGACACAAATTGTCTAATTAGCAGATCACCTCTAAAACCAGGGGGTAAAAAACCAAGAGCACTTTGTATTGTTTACACAATAGCCACAGAAAGATCACTGAAAAATCCAGTATATAGTCTTCTGACAAAGAAAATTAATGATTAGCCTCGTGTTACTATTATTGACACCCACTTCTTGCCTGGGCAACCAAAGTCACAATTATTTGACCCTCTGGTTTTATAATACTGTCTTCTCTTGCCTCTTTTTCCCATCAACCTTTTTCTTCCGAGTCAAAAGAGCAGAAAATATTGTATATAGTGTGTTAGCATAAATGAAATTAGCTAAAAAAAAAAAAAATCCCAATTATGAGAGGTTTTCCATTGATCCTCAAACATCAGAGATTAACTACAAGGTTCATAGGTCATTTCAATCCCACACAAATGTGTCATGGCTTTAATCCTCTCCCCCAGTGTCCCAAGGAGGAGGGTGAGGGATGTATAATGATACAGCAAGGGATTAGCTTGTTGCTTGGTTTATGCTTCAAATTGTACAACTGAATTCCCAGTGTCACAGCCTGGGTCAGCAATAATTAGCAGCATTTTCATAGTGCTCACTAACAAATAAGAAAAAATGGTTCTTGGAGCATTGCCCTCATGGAGGCACAAAGGGCATGTGCTCTGGTTATGCTTTTGGTGACAGGTCATATGTAAACCACGACAGTGTTGCAGACAGCAGAGACATTTTTTGGTTTTGGGAAAACAAGATAATAATTTATCAGGCAGGAAGATATTAACTGCAAGAATAATATAACAAGAAAATTATATTTTCACCCTTAATATTTGATAAGAATAATTTAAAACCTGGACTGGACTATGAGAGCCATGGAATCTGTTGTCATATTAAAAAAAATTAAAATTAAAAAAATCAAACTTGGATTTTGAGAGAAACAAGTCAAATTAAATTTACACAAATGACAAGCAGCAAAACAACTAAGTATTTTTAAATACTGAATGTGCCAGAAATCATTTTTAAAGAGAAACTGCTTAGCTAAATCTGCAGGCAAGCAAAGTATAAAAACAATAAAGTGATGTTCCAATAAGAATTTTCACAGATTTTCATGTCAATAAAATAGTCATTCTGTGGTTGTTTTTTTCCTTAGAGTTGTTTTACATGAATACTCAAGCAAATTAGTTTATTCACAAGAATTACAAGAAAACTTTATGACATTCATCAAGCAATTTTCAGACTGTTTTAAACATCTAATTGTGAGTTTTCTCATCAGAGAGCTGAGCTGAGCTATCTGTTTATAAGGAAAGAAAACAGACAGTTCCTTGTGCTGAATTCATCCAGCAGCACATCTCAAAGCCTGATTTTCACACAAAGAGCTGGAAATGCTGTTGGTATGATTAGACATTTTCCTGCCAATTACTCACATAGAAAGTTCAGCATAAAAACATTGAAAAGCAAGAATTCTGCTTCACTTTCTCAGCTTTATCACTGTCTCAACTTTGTTTCCACCACACCAAAGTAACTCCTGCTACTTTTCTTCCTACTGCACACCTCAGTTTTCCTCTGGGAGAACTCTGGGGCAGGGATTATTCACCCCTCTGCAGCACAGGGCTTTTTCTCCTTCTGGACTTTGCTGTAGCACAGCAGAACCCTGAAGTCTTCCATAAACCAATGTAGAGAATAAAAATGGCAAAAAACAGACATATGAAAAGCATAAAAAGAAATAAACAAACAGAAAACTATGCTTGGGAAATATTCAGTATAATATTATAAATTAATCTTATCTTTCAAATGTGCACTAGGGAAATAAAATATTTCTTCCTGCTTCCGTGTGTTTTGTCCAGCTACCTTGAATCACTTTATTTTGTGAATCCTGACAGTGTAACCTGAATTTGCAGCAAACCATTTTATGAGCACTCTGGACTTTCTCATTACTGAGTGTAGGTTTGGGGATTTTCTCTAACCTAGGGTAGTGCATTGTTGGCAAATTGGACCAGGGAATATATTCTGTGTTCCTTCCAGACCTCCTCACCTTCATGCCCCCAGCAGAACTCAGGTGGCATTGAGTCCCACTGAAGAAAACCCATTCTCTATGTGAGTGATGGTTCAGTGTGGAAACTTCCAGGGCATTTGAACAAAAGAAAAAGGAAAGATTGTGCTTTGGGTACTTTCAAAACCTTCAAGCAAATAAGCATCACATCTTTCCCATTCTCAAATTACATATTGCTTCCAATTCTTCCAACCTAACCTCCTACCCCCTGAGACTAACCTAAATTTTGAATCAACCCTTGATTACTGTTGACCTAAGAAAATAAAGGCTAAATTTTATTTGCAGTACCAAAAATTGTCAAGGAAAAAGATATATTTCCCAAAAACCAAAAGGCATTTAAGCTCCTGTTTATCTCATTGTCATAGATTAATGAACAATGACAGCCTAAAAACCAAAAAAAAAAAAAGGTAAAATTAGAAAAAAAGATCAGGTTGTTCCATGGACTTTCTTTCATGCTCAATTACTAATGGATATTGTGGGTGTCGAAGGACACTCTAACCTTATGTAAAAATGTTTAATTAACTCTAAACTATCTTTATGGTATGTTTTCTGCAGGTTTTCTTTGTTGGTTTTATTTTTTTGTAGGTCGATTATATTTTTTAAAATATTTTCAAGGCAAGAAATAAATTTTAAAGATCAGCTGTTGGAAGGAACCACAAGAGATTGAAGTAAAAGGACTATTAAAGCACACATTCAGAGGGTCTAAAGAACATTTAGATCTTTGCATGCAGGAATATTTTATATACTAACTATGAATAAATTATTCTTGTTGAAAGGACGGAGCATCCTACGCTTGAATCTTTGTGGAATTTGCTGAAGAACTTTTAATGGCAATGATAGAAAACCTGAAAATAAAGTTTCCTCAATATCATATTGCTGCTCATGTTTGGTTTTGCATTGATAGTCAGATACATCTGTTTTCTTCAATGGTAATGGTACCAGCAATGCATGAAAATAAACTATGGAGGAGAATCTCAAAGGAAGATTACAAAATTTAGGCTGCAGTTCTTTGGACTTCTGGAATTAAATGAAAATTAAATTTAATGTGATGTTTTGGCACAAAAAAATTTCTGAATTCTACCCCAGAACATGGTAATTATATTTCTATTTTGGTGTACCCTGTTTTACAAAACCTGTATTCCAGAGTTTGTGTCTTCCAGTATTTTCTATAGAAAGATAAAATGTCCATGATCTGCTTTTCATATTTCTTTCTGTAAAAATAAAGTTACCCATGAAAAGTTCAACAAAATAAACAGTATGAATTAAAGAGAGTGTAATGGATGTTCTGCTTCATTATACTTATAACAAATCATTATCATATAAAAATGAAGAGAATTAAATTGCATTAAAAAATCGAAAAGATGAAGACACCAGTGTTTTTAATCAATTTTATAACTTTTCATGTCACTTGTAGACAATTCAAACTGTCAAGCATATCCCAATAAAGAAAATCTAAATTGGCAAATTACCTTTTAAGATGAAAATTATTATTAAGAAACCATAACCACATGATATTACTATCTGTTATATTAAAAACTGATTGAGAAATGATTCATTTGTAGCAAGAGTAACACATCCTCAACATCTAAAATTAAATATAGCTTTAATTTATTACTGTTGAAATTAACTGTTTAGGTTATATGACAGAATAAATAATGATGGTGAATTCTTAACTTATGAAATTATATGTTCAATTCTACACTGAAAGAGCTAGGAGGAATCAAAATCTCCAGTATTAATCCGATTAAAAGTAATTAATTGATTATAGATTTTGGCTTAAATTTCTTGGTTATGTATGCACAGTTTGAGCTTGTGTGTGAGTGTAGAGAAATCAGATATTCTTGTCTCTTTTACACACATTTTGAGTTCTCCTTGCTGAAGAGACTGAAGCATAGGAGCCAGTTGATTTTGATCATTCTTCAGTGTATTTGCACAGTTCAAAACACCATTTGCTCTCCCAGTGTTGCCCGTGTTACACATATCCATGAGAGGCAGACACTGCAATTATGCTCCATGTCACACCTCCATTTTATGAATACTTCTTTAGATCTCATTTATCAGTAGAGATTTATTTACTATGGATAGAAATAACTCCATTCACTAATTCCCATCACAACTGGAGGATTAAGTTTTATTTGCTAAGATGTATGGATATATGACAGAAAACTGTGGAGGAAATGTAGATGTTAATCTGGTTATATCTTCAGCTTTCACAACTTAAGCATGAATTGCAACAGGAAAAAAACAAACCCAATCAAACAAGCAAAAGAACTGAAGCATCACTGACACTGAACTGCACACAATGGAATTGTGTTTTATAAGCAATTACCTCAATAATTATTTAGTAAGAATTTTCAATCAATAAATAACTGTGGAAATGTTGAGGTCTTGAAATTGCCTGAGTTCTCCACAATTATATGTTCTTCCTTTTCCATACACAAGGGAAAAGAAAATTAATAGGAAGCATTTATAGCTATATAAACTAGTTTACAGATTAAAATCTTTTAAAATAAAGTATACCTAAAATATGACATGAGTAGCTCAACAACTCTATAATTGATTCAGTACTTGCATCAGTTAGTGAAATAGAAGTATTTTTAAAGCATTTCCCTAAAGTTAATTATTAGAACAGCCATGGGGAAAACCAAATAATTTGTGATTTGTATAAAGCACACAATTCTGAGAGGTATTTTTTCTGACTAGCAGCAGTCTATTAAGGCTAATTTCCTTTATGTAATAGAAGAAAACTGAAACCTGAGAGAAACAGTTCCTGACACTTTTTAGCTGTTGCTACTTGCTCTCATGATCTTTGTATTCCCCCACTTCTTGTTTCAGCAGAAGTGTCTTTGTGGCCATGGGGTAAAGTGCATGCAAGCTAAAACTAGCCCAGAAATAAATAAATAGAAAGAAATAAAAATTTAGGACTGCTTTTTTCAGTAATGATTAGTACTAGCTAAAAGTTCCCAAAAGTTGTCCTGTAGCCTTTACAGCTTCTTTATTGTTTTTACTTCCATGGGAGTTTTTATTCTCTTCTTATTGTTCTGTTAAATGTTTAAATCCTTATTTAAGGAGATAAGCTTAAGGGAGACTGACAGGCCTGTAGTTTCTGGGGTCCTCCTTCTTCAGGATTACTTTAACCAGATTTCACTCAGGTGGGACCTCTCTGAATTCTCAGGACTGCTCAAAAATCATGGAGTCCTCAAAGACCATCTTCATCATACTTCTTTGTACATAGTACAGCTGCTTCTCTTCTTGAAGACAATCAGAGACAAGAGTAGATGGGTTTGAGAAGCACTGCCCTGGTCTGGCCACAGAGGACCAGAAATTGCATCTGAGGAAGAGGCAATGGTTTAAAACCAGAGTCCCTGTGCACACCTTGGGCACCTCTTCTTCTAGAGAAATGAGGATTTCAGGAGCTGTGGGAGGCTGAGACTGTCTTCTGAGAAGACTTAACAGCTGTGGGTTCACAGCTCAAAATCAGCCCCCACCATTCCTCTTACCTTGAATGACTTGATTTTGCAGTCTTTGTGGAACTCTTTCAGAGGAGAAAGGCAGAAAAAGGTGCTTTCCATTGTCATCCCTGCAGAAAGCAGGCTACAGAGGACAGGGATTGGCTGCACAGGGGAAGAGAATGAGGAGAGTTTGATGGTACATTTAGCAGAACACTGATATTCTGAATTAGGGCTCCCACAGGAACTCTGGGAGGGTCTCCAACTAGAACCTGTAAAGGTGAAAAAGGAATATTGATAAGGGTGAGTGGGGTTTGTGAGGATTAATTTTGCAAAGCCCTTAAGAAGGGCTTGAGTCTTTTAGGAGTGCCTGGAATCCTTGGAAAGCTGCTGAAAGGAATGATGGAGAAAGGCAGCAGCTCTTTGGAGCTACAGACTCACCTGGACACTTTCCTCCAAATCTTGCTTCAGAAGTGGCTCACACCCTGTCCCCTTCCACATCCTCATTTGCTGTGAGAAATGCATTAAAAGCCACAGAACAGAGCCATCACTGCTCTGACCTTAAAATTTGATTCCTAAATTACTTAAGCAGTGACTAGGAAGTGCATTAATTATATCACTTTAACATCTTGTCTCCAAGCAAATATAGATTTACTATCACAAACACCTTTCTCTTGTCTTCCTCCTTTATTCCCCTAAAAACTCATGAAACCCATGGAAAACAAATTAAAAAACCCAACAAACCAATTTTATCATCTTCTTCCTTTCACTTAATAAACATGCCCGACATAGTTCTTATGGTTTTTTTTCTCATTAATTAATTGCACCAGAGTTTGTTGTTTTGTTTGGTTGGGTTGGGTTTTTTTTTTTCACTTTCCTGTAAATAAAAAAACATGCACACTCCTGTTACTGCAAGACAGCATCGCTGTGAAAGGTTTCTGGAAGCACAACCTGCACTGAATTAAATTTGCTGGGGACTTTCACCAGAAACAGGCTATTCTCTAGTTCTATAAAAGCTCAGCCCCTCTTTGTGGTATTCAACAGTCCTATTCAACAGCAGCTATTTGAATTATTGTTCGCTATTTTAAAGACTGAATCTAAGTCCATCTGACCCAAACTAAACATTTCATCAGAAGGGAAAAGTTCCATTTCAATACTGAGTTTCAGGCTCTCTTGATATGTCTTTCCCAATACTAATGGTTTTCATACTTTCAAAAGAGATACAGCAGTTTCTTCTGCTCAAGCTGCTCCAGCAGAATTGCCTTTGACATGTCATCTTAAAGTACACAGTGCAAATAGAAGAATTGCTAAGCAAAGCCACAGCACTTCTGTTTGAGACTGTAAAATCTGCACCAAGCTGTACATGTCATACCAAGAGTCTTTACTATGGGAGTAGCAGCTCCTCAACTGATTCAATTTGTGAGCATAATATCGAATATTAACACGAAGCTAAAACATTGTTCGGGTGCCTACCAGAGCTTTATAGCTTAAAACAGTTTCAAAATATTCAAGTGTAACCAAATCAACTGTCATTTTAGAATGTATAGCTGAATAATATCCATGATGAAATGAACTATATTGAATAAAAAGCAGCCTTATTTCTCTATTGGCAACATAGAAATTAACTTGAGGGAAGCAAGCTATAGTATTTATATGCAGCTGTAGTAGTGATTTTATTTCACATTTGCATATTAAAACCTGCATTTCAGCAAAGTAAATGACTTTGATAAATTGCCTTACACATAATTATTGAATATTCTTATGCATGTTAAAAGACTTCAGACACTTTTAAAATTAATCTGAAATTTCACACAACGATAATTTTTATGCCCTTTAGTTTTTTTTAAGCATTTCTCTTTTCTCAGAGAGGATTGCTACTGAATCTTGTTATATACTTTTAAATTAAAAAGTTTATGAAATGAAAATTTGTTGGGTTTTTTTAATTCAGTCTGTTGTTCCTTTTCATTATTGACTGATATGCTTTCAAAACTTATTTAATTTTATACATTTAAAAGAATGGTGACTCCTGAAATGTTTTAATATAGCACTATTTTACAATCCTAGGTTTGTGGTACTTCTTCTTTCCTTGCACACTGGAAGCTTTTGTTCTATACTATTTTTCAACTAGCATTGTACACAGCTATGTCATGAGAGTATTTCTGCTATTATCACAGAAAATTTCTTCCACATTATTTGTTATTTCTGAGAATATGAACAAACCCCACACTTTATCCTCATGCTAGGCAAGAAAAAAAACAAAAACAAATCACCTTCACCATGTCTCTCATGGTTTTATAAACCAAGTTGTCAAATATCTACCTTCATGGGATTTCTATGGACATTTTATACTATTTTATATAATTTTCTTTTTTCCAGACAACATCCTAGTCAAAGTAGTCAGCCCTCCTGGAGAAGCTGCTCCCTATCTTCAACATTCCCTTTGCCCCCTCTATTTTTGGAGTTCTGAATGAGGAAATCTGAGCTCTGTAGAACACCATTGATTTATATAATGTACTTATCATGTCTTAATTCATTATTTATTCCTTTACATCCTAAAATTTTTCATTTATTGTGCTTTCTTGGCCCTTGCTGAGGGTGGGCATTTACTTCTTGGTTTACCTGAGTGCTCCCAGATCCACTACACTGCTTCTCCATCATCAGTTTTCCTTGTCCCAATCCCATTTAGACAGTGGCCTGCAGCAGAACAGGTACCAGCCAGGTCTAGTACACAAAAACTAGATGCTCTGCTGATATTGCTGAATAATTACTTGCCTTTATGGGCAGAAATTTATACTAAACGCACAATTCCTTTGTAAAAGGATCAGCCTTTGAAAAACTGGCTCTGCTGCACCCAAAGAACATTTCCTGTGCCTCCATGAAGCTCAGCCAGAATTCCCCCACCAGAAACCATTTACACTTTTATGTATCCTCTTTCCATGATGGAAATGCACAATGTTGGGAAAACTTGGCAATAGTTGAAAACAGGGCTTGTCTTATTTTTATATTCTTTCCAAAGGAGTGACAGTGGCTCAAAACTAAACCAATATCCCAAATCTGGTATTAATCTTCATTGTGAAAAAATGAAACATTTATTCAGCAAGCAATTTAAGTCTGGTCTATGTGATAGTTAAGGAGATTTTACTGTCCTACATGTTTATAATGAGGAAAAGGGAAAAAAAATTCCCCTGAATGTTCTGGAGTGGTGATGGAGGTTTTACACACTGATTCTGATGAAAAGTCTTTAGGGTGGAGTTCCTGTTGTAGATCACCATAAATATCTTCCTTTTTTTTTTTTTTAAAATGTCTCTTGGTTCTCTGTCTCAGCTGATATTTTTTCTGTGGTCTAAGGATGACAAGTATTGTTGTTTTGTTTTGTTTTTTTATCATTACTACACACCCTGTGTCTTAAATACAGTGAGCATGAATGGATTCTATTGAGAGTCTAAACACAAGACAAATCTAAATGGGAATATAAATGAGTACAAGGGACGGACATTTAGAGAAGTCTTTTAAAATAACAAATAATGTTTTGATCTAAATGCCTCATGCAGCAGAATTATTTTGCTCCAAATACAAACTAATCTTCAGAAGGTTTTTTTCTGTTGTTGTTGCTGTTTTGTTGTTTTTTTTGAAAATTAACTTGTCAACTTGGTATTTATTTAAGCTTTTACTCTTTTTAGGTTTTGACTATGTAGTCAAAACTGCTGCCAGTAGTAATTGTACATCCTTCCTTAGAGATCCTCAAGAAATATCTAGCACCTTCTCTCTTTACTGAATGTTAAAAAGTTATTGTCAATATGGTAACAGATTGGCATGTCAGATACCTGTTTAAAACAATGACAAAAATACGAAATTTTATGTTGTCAAACTCATGATTTTCTGTCTCCTTTGTCTCTAGCAAGCTGAAAATCAGCTATTTTAGGATGGCATAATTTTCCTCTGAAGGTCAGGTATATATTTATCTTCTAGAGTATGACTTTTAAGTCTTGGTTGTTGTAAAGGATCTTTTTATTAAATTCTTTCATATGGTTTGTCTGGCTTAATCTGACAAATGTGTCTAATGTGAAAGCTAGTACATTCTCACACAAACAAATGCTTAGGCCATAGTTCTTGAAACCAAAATCATAAAAGAAATTTCTTTTCCAAAAATAAATAATAATTATAAGGTATAGCTTTTCATTAATAGAGGCATCTGTAGAAGGCTTTGTGCTTGAAGAATCATTTTAAAAGATAATAAAAGCAAATTAAACGGTATCAATTTGTCAACTTTGCTGATTTAGTTCTTCTGTTTCTCCCAGAAACTTGTTTTCATCCTTGTAAACTCTCCCAAGTCCAAGAATAAACTATTGTGCATTGCTCATTAGACTTACCAACTCTCCCAACAGATAACCAGGAATGTCCTCCCCCTTTTTAGAAAATCCATCTAACAAAATCTGTCAATCCAATTGCCATTCTCTTCTCCTCTATCATCACAATACACATTACTGTCTATAGTCTAAAAGTTCATATCTGGCCTTATTTATGGTAAAAAAATCAGTTCTTAGTAGAGCAATGGTGAGAAGAATAAAAAAAAGACAATGGATGTTGACCTCTGGTTTATAATAGAAGCACTGACTTTTTCTTAATTTACATTAGTTAAGGTGTCTCTTAAATATCCCATGAAGAAATTTAGTGAAGTCCACAAACTAATTTAAGCAATATTAATTATTTTTGAATAGAACTTTATGCAGATTTTAAAATAACAGAGAAGTTGGCACGAGATGGTTTTATGGTCCCTCCCAACCCAACCCATTCCAAGATTCTGTGGTCTTGTTCCCTCTACTGAACTTTCCCACACCTGGGACACATGGACATGCTCCTAAGACACAGCTATTATAGAATAGACTCTAAATATCTGCCCAGCTGGGGCATCTTCATCTTCTAATAAAGCAGTGAGATTTTCCTATGAAAAGAATTTAATCCCTAATTTGTTGTAAGTGCTCTAGAAATTGCATGCTTTCACACATGCTAATGAAGGCATGTGTCCTGAGAATAAAAAGAAAAACTGAGTCTTATAAAAGAAAAACAAAATTCAGTCCAGCACTGCTCCCCTGAAGCGTTTCCAGTGAAGGCTTCTCATATTGGCTGTCACCACTGGGCAAGGTTTGCATGGCTTTGTAATTCTGTAGAAAGACTTTTCTTAATCAAAATGAGAACATATTTGGACAATACCCACCAAACAGCTCCATGATACTGGAAGGGAAGGAGAGAGGAGGTTTGCTGTCAGTGCCTTTGCTGCTTCCTGTGGAGGTGGGGACAGAGTTATCAAACCCTGCTGCTTCTGGGACACACATCCAATCCAAGGTGAGCAGAGCACAGCACTGGAACAAAACATTGGCTCCTCTCCACAGGTGAGGAAATAGTTAACCTCAGAGTAGGGAGGAAGAGATTAATTAGTGGATCTGCAATTTTCCCAAAAATGGGATATTTTTCCTGATGTAATGACATTTCTCCCTCAGCATCTTGGTGCCATTTTTAATGGTAACTTTCCTAAGCAGCACAAATCTACATACTCATGGTTTTCAGCAGATATTTTGGCAAACTTCCCCTTCAAGGGATATAATACACCTTATCTGTTAATTTCTTGCTTTGAATATGCATAATTCTTGCTTGCCTCCATCAGGATGGCTCCTTCATGGCCAATGCCATTTATGCAATGTATATGTTTGTGCAAATAAAAGAAGGTAGCTTTTCCACAGAAGAAAGTAGATTTAATGAAATGTAAATCAAACCCACAAAGGTGTAAGGCAGTTCAAGTCTCACTACAGAAATACTGACGACAGAAACATGAAGAATTATTTTCTCTGGGAGCAACACCTTATTGTTGTAACATGAGGATGGGCAAGGAAGTGTTTGAATTTAGAGTACAACATTAAAATGAGGGGGAAAAAATCAAGTGATTTATCAGGAAGAAGATTTGAAGTGTTTTTCCTGCTTCTGCTTTTGAAGAAGAAGAATGATGGTATGACACCAGAGATGGGGGTTGGGGAGTGGGGAGGGAGAAGCTTATACTTACAGATTATATGTGACAACCAGATAATCACAGAATTATTCAGGTTGGAAAAGACCTTTAGGGTCATTGAGTCCAACTGCAAAGCCAGCTCTGCCAAGCCCACCACTAAGCTGTGTCCCTGAGCAGCACATCTACACATCTCAAATGCCTCCAGGGATGCTGACTCCACCACTTCCTTGGGCAGCCTGCCCCAGTGCCTGAGCACCCTTTCAGTGAAGAATTTTTTCCTAATATCCAATCTAAACCTCCTGTGGTACAACTTGAGGCCATGTCCTCTTGTGCTGAAGTAACTCTGGGTTTTTTTTTTGTGGGGGGGGGGGGGGGGGGGGGAGACTTCCTTTAAATGCATTATCTAGTCTGACCCATTTATGGCACAGGAATTCTCTTTAGACCATACTTTATGGAAACAGGACAAAGAAAAATGCAGCCTAAGTAGTAAAAAGCAAAAAAAAAAAAAAAAAAAAAAAAAAAAAAAAACAAAAAATTGGAAAAAATTTNNAAAAAAAAAGTAAAACATCACATTGGCAAGATCTTTATATTATTAACTAAACATATTGCATGCAGCAGGTAGGCCACAGCTTTATTTTCCACAAAGTTAAGCATCTTATTGGAAAGATTTTTCTCCAGTTGTTGTTGATCAGTTATTCTAGTGAGTATCCTGGTGGAATCTCTGATATTTTCACTTTTGTTTTAATATCAATAAGAAAAATAGAGTGCTTGTGTTTTTTTTTAAATGAACCCAGTGATTCCCTAGATCTTTTCTAGGCTGTAGTGTGACTGAACTCCAATTCCCAAGATAAACTGCAGAATCTTTCTTTTTCAAGAAAATGATGATTTTCTGGAAATCACAGTTCCTTTCAAAAGCCAATCAGAAAAATTCAGCTTTTGATGAGCTCTTATCACCATTTTTTCTTAGACTAGCCTTTCTTTGTTCCTCCCTGCTGTCTGTTCTGTGAAATCATGCCTGAAAGCTGTAAGTGTAATACACTTACCAGTCATACAATTTTAAACAGAGTTGTGCTATCAAACAGCTTTGTGAGCTTGGAGCGTGTCCATGACTCCTGAGGTACATGGAGCAAGAGACCTAAACTGTACCCTTATCTTTGTATGACTGTTATTTCCTATATTTGAATAGAAAACTAATTTTTATGTTATTTCTGATACCTATTGCTGATTATTTCTGGTAATAGAAACTCTTTTATGCAATAGTATTTTATATTTTTATTCTCTGGCATGTGAACAAATATTTTTCAACTTAAAAAATATATTTTTTTCTCTTTTTCGAACAAGAACTGTAAGTCACCAAACCAGTCTTGTCAATCAGAGTGTATTTTGGCTGACACAGAGGGTGAATTTAATTGTGTTAATTAAAGCTGAAAATCAAACACAGATCTGACCATAAAGCCTTGTCTTGTTAAAACAGACAAAATGTGAAGGTCACAACTTACATATTAATATATTCTTCCATGTGACCTTCAGTTGTAAACAAAGAATATTAAATGCTCTAATTCATCTTCTGCTAATGAACATATATTACTCCGGAGTCTAATGAATAGATAAAACATCTCTGTTCATCAAATATTTATAAAAGTAATATTTTCTGTGCTTACCAATTAAAGGGGTATTTTATTACAAATTTAGAGCACGCCAGCTTCAAAATCCTTGGGGACTAGGTGCTTGAGAGTGCCAGGAAATGAAGACTGGTCTTCAAGACATTATCTTCACATGGCTATTTCCAATAAACAAATATGAAAATGTAATAATAAACATAATATTAAGCCAAGTGAATAGCCAGTGGGTTTACTTATGCCTCTCTCAATCCCTGGTCTGGCAGTAGCTGATGATTTCATTATTCTTTGAACATGTCTAAATCCTAACCTGCACCGGAGCTATTTGCAAAGAATTTTCCCCTATTCTCATCCCACTGGAGATATTCAGATCACCATCAGCCAGATAAACACAATACAATAATTTTTAAGCATTTAAAATACATATACATACACCTATAAGTAACATTTACTATCATGGAAGCATACAATATAATATGTATGTGGTAAAATTAAAAATATTCTCATGCTTACATGATGGCTTGCATCCCCCCCTTGCTACTGACCCCTTGTACCTGACAGAAGGTGAAAGCCTCAGGGGCACGAGGTCTCCACAGCAAGCTGCAATATTTGTGGGAGGTGCTGTCTGTTCAAACAGGCATATTAATACAAAATAAATGCAATGAATAATCTGTGTGGATCTTAACGTCTGTAAATATGTCACCTTCAGTTTATGGATATGCCAGGAACTTAGGCATAGGTTTCAGCAGCCTGATATTTTCTCTTCTGTTTCTATTCGTTTGGATGAAAACTGTCACATAAATCACAATTTGCCAAGTCTTTAAAACTTTTAGATCACTAATATATAGGGCACAGAATATTTTATATGAGGAATAAATACTTTCCTTGGGAGGTGAAAGGCTAAAAATCCCCAAGCAACAAGCTTTTATGAATAGATCACCTTCAGCAAATATGTGAGCAATAAATTTTGATAAACAACACTTGGGACATTTTTCTTGTTTCTTTCTGGCATCAGATGGTGGAAGCTGCCTTTCAGTCACAAGCACATAGCTGGAACACCCAAAAGAGTCAGCCCTAAGAATCTGCTAAAATTGACATATTGCTTTGGCTTTGTTGCATTAGGCTGGTAAGAGCAAACAAGGATTTATTGGGCTATTTACAAGGGAAAAAAAATAAAATAAAAAAAAAAAAAAAAAAAAAAGGCAATTTTCCTCCAGTGCAGGCCACTGGTGCCCTCTGCTGTCACTCTGCCGAGTATCACGGGCTCGCTTTGTTTCTCTCCAGTCCCACTCAAATCGTTCCCAAACTGCTGTTAGTGTTTCTCAATCCCACCTGGAATTTAGGGTGCAAATGTAAAAATGAGGAGTTTCTTTTTCCCTTTCAGTTTGTGCATCACCTCCTCCATCAAAAAATTAATGTTCTAAACAAAGACTTTAATAATTTATCTGCCCTCTGTGGCTATCGAGCGTTGTATCCACACACAGCAAAGAGCTGCACACACAGTCTGGAGTTTTTCTCTGTGTCCTGAGGTGTTCCTGCAGCCTTAAAAAATTAGTGGACACCCTGTTCAAAACTTTCTCAGTCTTCCCTAGAAGACAACAAAAGCATTTTTAATGACCTTAACATGCTCTGCTGCTGCCTCAATAGCCACTGCTGTTCTGTGTCTGCCACCTGTATATTTACACACCTATGGTTAAAACTAAGAGCCAGTAAATATCACAGTAGCCCTGATGCTGGATATCTCCTTGGGGGGAAAGATGTGCACAGCAATGAACAGCTTTTTCCAGTAGTCTTTAACTTTAGAGGAAATTGAAGAAAACTCCCACATCCACATCAAAATGCAGAAGTGGCTACAGGCCACAGCTGCCACCTCTGTAACAGCTTTTCTCTGATAACAAAGCTGATTTAGAGCTGGTGCTCAGACACGATGACGATGAATGTGCCAAGGAATATGTATCCAGGGCCCATTATCAGCAAGTTAGGAAGACTTAAGGAACAGGCACAAAAGTTTTGCTGCTGTTGTGAAAGCAGCGTGATACACCTGGTGATGCGCACTACAGCTGCTTGTCTGTGGCACTGAGTTCCTTAAAGATCTGAAAGTACAGCTAATTCCATTCTTGAAGAGAATTATGCAGAAGGGTGAGAATCAGCAGGATAATCTGGGTCCAGGAGTGCAGATTTCAGTTCTATCCCAGTTGCATAATAAATGGAGATTTTTTTAAAATGGAAGAGATTAATAGAGGAGATTGCTCCCCTATGAAATGTAAAACTGTATTAATGAAAGGAGAGTTTGTATTGCTTCCTTTTTACTGGGTGGAGCTCCCATCTTTTGTTTGACTACAAATGAGGACCGTTGACCAGGAACAGCATGTCAGAGGCACTGAGGGTTTGGGCTTTCAGAATATATTCACAGTCTACAGACAAAAAAATAAAACAAAAAGAGTAACTTCTTGAGTCATGACTATATCAACTCTTTTTGTGACACAGCCAGTTATATTTTACTTGTCTCAAAGAAGAGCAAACCATATCTTTTGCATAACTAGAGGTAAATGAAAGGATTAGCACATACAGAAATAGACTTGTAAAATTTTTAAACATTTTTTATGCATTTCTTTTGAAAATAGCCCTTAAAGGCTTTTCTGAGTTCATAATTATCTTGAGAAATGTTTGCACAAGATCTCTTCTTTTCAGTTCTTTCAGTTTCAATGTTCATGTCATCCTTCATACTTCATTCCGTTTATATTTTAACATATTTATGATTAGAAAGGAAAGTCTATTCAAGAGAGAGCTTTTACCTTCAACCACCTTACCTCAGAATTCCCCCTTTTTCTGCAGAGTGCAAACACCTGTAATTTGTCTCTCTGAACAAAGAGGCAAGGACCTCGAATTCAAAATGCATGACACAGAGGACAAACTAAGTAAAACCATCCTGGTGTCTCAACAAAACTAATTTAAATTTCCTAATATAACAAAGCAGCTGTGAATCTACTGCCTGGAGGCACAGGCACTGTGGCACACTTAACAAATGGCCAAGCAGATGTCCCTGTTTGGATCCTCAAGAGACTGAAGGTGTTGTTTTTGTGCAACACGTTGGTACCTTTGGTGCCTCAGAAAATTACTACTGAGATCCCTCTGCAGAACAGCCAAAGCTGCTCAGGTATTCACACTAAGAGCAACAGAGTTTTATGTATTCTAGTCTGGAGCACAGCTGCCTACTTTTCTTAGCGTTCAACCTTTTTGTGAGGGCTTAAATCACCCCAAATTGCTGCTTACCTCAGGATTTGCCATTCCTGGGGCTTCAATCTAATTTTCTGTCAGTATCAGAACAGGCAGCCGTCCGAAATGGTTGTAACACTTGTTGAGCTGGATAAAAATGTTTTCACAGGTGTGATATTTCCTGCTCCAGAAGCTTAAAGCATCGTGATGATGGAGGAGTGGCAGGGGGAGTTCTCATTGGCAGCTTCCCTGGTGCCATTTTGAGAAGACCTCTGTAATCTCTTTTCTAAGAAAACTTGGTTTTTGCTCACAGCATGAGAGAGTGGCTGTGTTTTTTACTGCCAGGTCAATAAGAAAGGTAAGGTCCATTATCACATCTAACAGAAAGGTTCAGGGAAGCCTAGCTCAGTACAGTAGACTTCCTCTGTTAACTTGGTAGGAGCATTTTATGTCCCCTTCAGTGAATTTATGAACATTGTGACCAAATAAACTTGCAGGACACATTTATGACTCCCTCATTGGTGTACTGTTTCCTCTCTCATATACACACACACATACACACATATATATACATACATACATACATAGATATATATTCCCTATCCTGTCAGTACACTAGTCCATATTCCCAAATTCCATGTTCTAGAAGAAATGTAAGACTTTGTTCTGTTAATAAATCACATTATCTGCATTATTTTCCACCCTCTTTCACAAAATGATCCTTTTCTTAAATCCACCTTCCAGGGTTATATATGCAGTTCACATTTCTTATTCAGAATCCTGCTTAGCCATTATTGGACATGTGGACTGAACCATTCTTCTTTTCAAGACTGAAATATTTTCCTTTCCACTATTGCTGTTCATGAGAGCTACAGTTATTGGACGTGAGGCTTTGTGGTTTGGGGGAAGTATTGACTCCTTTATTACTGCATCATAAAATCTGTCACTGCACTTTCCTAAATTCTCTCACACTTCTCTCACTGCCCAAACAGCTGAAATACAGGAGGCAATCTGTGATGACAGAAAAAGAGCTGTGTGAAGGACGACCAGAAGTAGAAATCTCTTTAGGAGACCTATAGTTCAAGGACACAGAACACATTTTATTGTTTCTTTCAGAACACAAAATTCAAAAAACGGTGTTTCTTCTGAATAGAAATAAAGTATTTCAGAGTTCTGGGAGGTTTAGGGGAAGAGGGTGATTTTTTTGAGTGTTGTGAGGGGGCAGGGGACAACATAATATAAGACAATTTCACACTGTTGGATCTTCAATAAGAGAGAAAGTCAGTCGATTTTGGATCATTAAAAACACAGAACCATTATGGACTTTTCTTCTGCAAACCAGGATTGCATTCTTGTCCCTTAGCTCATTAAAATGATGAAAAATTAAAGTATCCAAGAAAAAAAAAAAAGTGAATTTTCTGCTGTACCAGCTCACGTAAGGATTAAGTAATAACCAGAATCAGTCTAAAATTGAGGGTGAGACCAGAGGGTCAAAAGTTTCTTACTTTTGTTAATAAGCAGTTAGATCAGCTCATTTCAGTTGTGAAATCTCACCTGGGGAAAAAGACCCACAACACAATGAGAAGTCCTGCCAAAATGAAAAAAAAAATTAAAAGATGGTATTTCACAAAGAAGTGATGGAGCAGTGGATAAGAAAGAAACAAAATTTTAAAGTTTTCATTTTTACCTTCCATGCCAAGCAGCTTCTGATCATCTTCATATCAATTAAGCTCCCTTAAGAGATCTAAAGTCCTTTCATACTTTTTACTATTTTCATGTAAAAAAAAAAAAACAAAAAAACCAAAAACAAACCTCTTATCAGCAATAAATCCATTGCATCCTTCAATTCAAAGTTTTATTTCAATCATGATATTTCATGAATCATTTTTAGCACCAAAGATTTTTCGGAAATGGACACTGGAATTTTGTGGATGCTTACTCAATCAATATTGAGTGACAGGTCTGGATGATTTATCCAGCCAGGTACAGCCGTGCTGTGGGAGTTCCAAACAGACATAATTACAATCAGTCTCCTTCTGCCTCCTCAGAATGAAGCTATATTTTTTGAGTTTAAAATAGTAAACATCTCTAAATGGTAAGGTCCTGTGGAAATGTTATAAAGCTTTTGTTGGATCTTGCTAGATCATGGCTGAATGTTTCTGGAATTACAGATTTAGATTTCCAAGGATTGAGCAGATGAGATGAACACACTGACACAAAAGTGTAGAGAGCTTTTCAAGAAGCTGATTTAATTTAATGATGTTTGGTACCACCAGATCCATGTTTTGCTTAGGTAAACCTTATTTGTGTAGCAGAATGCCTGATCTAGATAAGAAGTCCTTTTCTTGAATCCTATCACTTTTTGGCTGCTTCACATCTTATGACAAACTTGAGTTCTTCTACTGCAAGAAAATAAAATGGAAGTGGAACTGTAGTTTTTCATCTAGTTAATTGGTTCCCAAAAGTTTAAATCAACTTCAAAACTTTCTTAGAAAGAATTGTGTGGAATTTTCATTTATGGCTCTTCTGGCATGAGTTTAATATAAAAAATGTACTTTTTACAACAATGGGAAATAAGCAAAACCTAGTGATAACTTAAGCTAGCACAAAGCAAAAAAGCTTATCTGGTAATATGATGACTTCAGGGGACTCAAAAAGCTGTCAGGGTATTCCTACAATTTACTGAATGGGATTAGATGAAAAAAAAAAAAAAAAAAAAGAGAGGAATACAATGATCAGAATATCTGTGAGAATGTGAATTTTGAAGCAAAAAGAATATAAAATCTGCCAGATATCAACTTCAGACACCTGACCTTATTTACAGATCAAGTTTTGTATACCCAGCATGAAACCCATGGATACAAATCAGCTTGGAGGAATTTGCTTTGACACTCTACAGCTGGAATGATGATGTAAGTGGCAAGCACACACTGTATTGCATGACAAACAAAATTTTTCTATTTTAAAGCACAGAGCCACGCTCAAACATAATGAAACATCCAAGGCCATATCTACTGAGATTTAAAGAGTGTGATACTTGCTATCACACTAATTTACAGAAGTCTCAAACTGAACTTCAGAGGAATCTGTGTCTCAGAGGCAGCACAGCAGACTCCGTGTTTCCTTGTCAAATGCTTTTAGTTAATGATAGTGATTTAAAAATATCTAACTTATGGTATGAACTGAAAAATAACCTTTCTTGCAGAAGGAGCATATAAGTAATTGTACTCTGTGGTATACCTAACATAGTTTCTTTTGGAAGAAATTAGCTTTTCTTTAATTTTTCAGAGCTCAGCTAAGCAAACCCTCCAGCTAATGTTCCTCCTCTTCCTCAAGATTTCATTTCTTATGAAAAATTAAATTCTCGTATAAGACTTAATGAGTGCAAACCTAAATATACTTTATAGTATGAATGTTTTTAAGGTTTGTCACTGCTACTGCTGACATTAAGTGAAAGAAAATTGTCTGCATGCATCTTAGCCCACCCCAATTCATCTCATAATCACCTTCAAGCAAGTGACTTAACATTTAATCCTAATAAACTGCTAGAGAATGAGGTGGTGAAATCTTTTGGCTTCACTTTTCACAAGTTTTCTCTGGGTAGTGAGGCTACTTCCATCTGTCCTGCTCTGAAATGCACTGTTATTAAATCTTTCACGTGAAAATCAAGAAAGCACAAAGAATGACAATTATTTTCTCAATATTTTTAGAACTTTAGAGCTAGTTAAGACTTTTTCTTCTTTCTATTTATCACTTACTGTAGCTATAAAAATGTTCATAGTTTACAAAACAGATTAAAACACTTAGCTGTTTGTTTTGTCATAATCCTGAATGACCATTAACCACAGCCCTTGTTTATTGTCCTGTAAATGCTAATGATCTTTTTTCTCTCAAAGAGCTGTTCCTTTACATTTGTGCAGATAAAGAACCCCAAAATGCAGACATGTGCCTTTTCCTTTTTTTTGTTGTTGTCCATGTCTCCCTTCTACTGAGTGAAATACAGTTCTCATGAAAGAAGTTAACATTAAACCAGCATACCCTCAGAAAGAAAAACTTTGGGAGTTGTTTTGATGTTCAGGATAAAGAGTTTTAAATGGTACCTTTTATCCATACCACTCCAACATCACTGAGAAAAGCTGACAGGATTTAAGTATTTTATGATATGTCTGCTTCAAACTAGGAAATGAAAAAACATTGAAATTTATCATTCTTTTCAAGCCTTCAGGTTTAGTTATTTTATGTCTCAGGTTTTGAGTGTTCTGAAGTCTGCATCAGTTTAATCACTTGTCAAAACTTCTCCTGAAAGTTTTAAAAAAGGGTAAGATACTGTTGAGTTTGGCACATTAGAAACTGCAACTTAGACAATTTGACAATTTTTAGCTTGAGCTTTCTGCTGAAGACACAGATGTAACAGACACTTCAGAAAAAGATGTCTTGTTTAAAAAAAGACTGATTTGCCACAAAGAGTAAATTTTGCTGAACTATTTCACTTTGATTGCCTTCTTAGTTGCCCCACCATAAGTCAAAAGCAACCCTCAAAAAATTCCTGTCTTTCACCAGAGAGAGGAGAATCAGGTCTCAACAGTAACACAAAATCAACTGCTGAAGTAAATAATAAAATAGTAAAGAAGAAAAATACACAACACTTTCTGCAGACGATGGAAGTTTTACCACAGTTAAGTTTGAACAAGGCAGAATTTGAACTTGTTAAAAAGCTACAATGATAGCTTCTTACTTTTCACGTATTTGCTGACTGATTGGCTGTTCTTTTTCAAAAAGGTTTGCAGAACAAAGGCCATTACAGATATTAAGGGTGAAAAGGAAAATAAAAGCATCTTCTCACACAGTTTCCATCCAGAAACATCCTCGTTTATAGGTAGAAAGTGAAATGTGGGAAAGCAGAGGAGAAAGATGCACAGTGGAAGGGCTGAAGTGGCATCAGCCCTAGAACAAAGGACTTGTGAGTTTGGAAAAGACAAATCATCCCTACCATTAGAGGAATCTAGGAGATCCTAAAACCTAGAATCTGTTGCTGAAATAAAGCAATGTTTATTTGTAAGAAGGCAACTAAACCTATACAGCCACTATTCAAAACAGCAAATATGTTACTGTCAGAGACCAAGGGTGAGATTTGGAAGAGTATTGTCAAATTAACTTTAATGATACAAACAGAGCAGTGACTTAATTTCACAAATTGTGGTGATTTTTGTTTCATTTTGGGAGTTTTGGTTAGTTGTTTTTTGGGGTATTTTTTTTTCTTTTTTGTTTTGTTTTGTTTTGTTTTGTGTGGTTGTTTTTTGAATGGTTTTGGTGGGGGTTTTGTTGTTGTTGTATTGTTGTGGGTTTTTTGGGTTTGGGGATTTTTTTGTTTGTGGTGTTTTTTCGTTTTGTTTTGTTTTTTTGGGAAGAGTCCTCTAGTAAGAAATTCACTTGGTCTTAATGGCATGTGATTTTAAACCAATGACTGTGTTTTACAGGCATTCATCTCACCAGGGCATTGGAGATCTTGGATTCTGCCTGGAAGATTCCAGGGGGGGAGGAAAAGACAGAGATAAAATTTAGTGTTCTGTGTTTTAGTGAATACAACAAGCTTCCAGTGACACTTGTGATTCACAGTCCTTAGGACATGAGCACCTTTTCCTGTGCACTCTCAAAGAGAAGACAGGAGACAGATTCTGCTGTGGGTACAGCCAAATGAGAAGAGCTCTGAAAGTCTGAGTCACACCACACATGATGTACAAGTCATTCCCAGCTGAGTAACTCTCTTCTCATGTGGGCACAAGTATTGATGTACTGTGCATATGAGTATGCCTGTTTAACTTAATACAAATATTTCATGCAGTATACTCAACCTTTTGAAGTTTTCATTTTCAGGCTCTGGCAGAATCACTTCAGTTGGAAAAAACCTCTAAGACCACTGAGTACAAACTTTGAGAAATAAATGCTTATCTAATTATCTAGATATTCTTAAATAAGTATTTATGCTCCATTAAAATAAAACCAGTCTATTAGTATACAAAGATTTTTTTTCTTTTTCAAAACATGTGCACTTAAAAATGGGACATTTCCAGGTTGGACATCGTAATGCTGAATATATATGAGTTAAATTATTTCATGAAAGAAGGCATTATCCTAAAAGAGCAGAATAATTACTGTGTTAAAAAATCTACCAGGCAAAAAAAGCTACTACTAAGAGTGAAAGGTGGGATTTCATGTAGATTCTATGCAATAGACAGCTGAAACTGAGGCTGAGAAAGGTAATTAAGAAAGAAGATCTCAAGCTTTTGGCAAATTTGTTCTTTTAGTCTTGTATATACACCAGTGCCGATACATTGGGAAACTGATGAGCATCTCCTACAATGAAGATACTCAAAAACCTCATTTTCTCTACTACTTCATGAGGGACTGAGTTCTGTTTGTCTGGAACCTGAAGGTAAATATAAATGAAGCCATCAAACCCAGTCTGTGAGCTTGGCCACACTAAAATCAATCTGAATGTAAAGGTGAACTAAGGTTAATATTGAATAGAATGGGAGAAAAGCACTAAAAGAATAAAAAAAAGAAAGGATAATCCTATTTGGTTCCCATGCTGCAGGTCATATGTATGTATGTTGTTTTTTTTTAAAAAAAGATGAAGAAGAAGGAAAGAATGTAGGAAATAGATAACAAACTGCAAACTAAAAAAGGAAATAAAGTTGAATAGAGATGAAAGATATCTGTAAAAACAAAGTGCAAGGATACAACCTTCATTATTTTGGAAAACGCTCACACATTTGTATCACCTGAGTGTTTATTAGAATATATATCTCCTTTCTTCAGCTTGCTTTATGAAAATCTTTTATAAACTGTATTCTGGAGCAATTTATAGTTAGATATATTTTGGCTTGTTATAACTAGAAAAACAGAAAGGAGAAATAATTGATTGTCAGAGTATTCAGAAAGTAGTTTCTATTCTTATTGCAATACATACAGAATTCTCAGGTTAAAAATAAAAAGGTGAAACATAGACAATTTTTAAGCTGATAAATGATCTATGTGGTTCTTCCACTGTTTTTCTATCATGCACTATTTTGACATATTATGATGCTTTCAGACCAGTAGAGTGCAGTTAATGGAAACTTGGTGATCAGAAAGGTGCAAGTACTCAATGCATCACTTAAAATGATAGTATTTCTTCAAACAACTTGTAGTGGAGGTTCAATTGTTGGCTTTCATGTGTTCTTACTGATGAGCATATAGATGTATTCACATGATGTTTGCTCTGCTGCTCACATTTGTAGTAATGCCTACTATTCAAGCACATTTTTATAAGCATCTCTTTGTATTTTGGAGCTTGCCAAAGACTGTGCTGTTTGTTTCCTCCAACTCAGGACACAAGCTTTTACTCAAAACAAGGTTTTGGTTCAAATGTTGAGACAAACTTTTCACCACAAGTCTGATGAAGACACCTAACAAAGCAAAGCCTTGATATTTAACAGCTAAAGCTAAAATGACCTAATGGCTAGTTGACACTGAAAAAGTCCCTTTTTGTCCTGTAGTTCTGCCATTTCTGTTTCATCAGAGCTGTCCTTGAATGACACGATGCAGAGTGCTCTTCTCATTTTTGTCATGTAAAATTGATTTTTGGCTTGCTTACCTTCCTGCCTCAGTTCATCAAGGAGTCAGAGGAGCACCACGGGCGGTTCAAAGTGTTGAGGGTTGTAATGTAAAACCATACTCTAAATGACATTTACAGGTTAAAAAAAATACAAATAAAAAAATTAGATAAAAGATCAGTTTAAAACTTGATCATGTATAGCAGAAGGTTTTACCAATATCTCTTCATGGAAAAAAAATCTTGGAATCATATTTTTTTAAAGAAAACATTTGTTGCAACAACTATCAAAGAAGCCAAATGGACAAGAACAGTCCAACTTACATGGAAAAAAAAAATTACAGGAGTGGTTTCTTGAGCAATGTGGTTTTGGATTGCTCCATAAAAAAGATTTTGGAGATTGAATTACAAATATACTTCTCTCTTTCCTTCCACCCTTCATTTCCATCTTCATTGGGCCCCACTAAGCTATGTGCAGCTTTATCTGGGTGAGAATTTTGCAGCAGCATAACCTGAAACAATTTAAAATTGATTCATTCTTTTTAAAATCCTCTACCAAGCCTTTTCCCAGCTCCTCCGTTTGTTCTGACACACACGTGTGTTTCCTTTTAATCATTTCTTCATTCATGTTAGCAAGAGGGGCAAACATTCATATGTGAAGCACACAAGGAAGGAAATTTCTAGTAGTTCTAAGAAGATGTTGGGGAAATTAAATCAGTTCAGTTTTGCATGTAAATAGTTTTCCTTGGTCCTTCTTATTTATAAATTATAAAAAATAAATTAATATAATTTTGTAATAAATTAGAGAAATAATTTTAAATATCTTTTTTTCTGGGAGGAACCTATTGGAATATGTCCCCACTTAGCAGTCTGATGTATCTGTATGATGTTTACAAAAGAAGAAATTTTGTTGAAAGAATCAAAATCAAATAAATTTATTACAATCAATTGTGAACTTAGGAATTTTCTGCTATTTTAATAAATCTTCCCATACTGTGGCAAAAACTGGAAATTAGATTCATCAGAGTTAAAATAATGGAGAAGTTTTGACAGCAGCAGCAGGGTTAAAATACAACCCTGTAGACACAACATGGCTTTTACACATGGAAAAATTAGAGGAGAAAGATTGGTGGGAAGCATAAGCGATTTTTATTCAAGGGATTGTTCATTTTCTATGCAATATAAAGTCACCTAAGGAAAAGAAAAGGTGAGGAATTTTCTCAGGAAAAGAATGTGATGAGACAAGGAAAGATGCAAAGGAAAAAAATTCTACTGGATCATATATGGTTTTAGAAATAAAAATGGTAGTTCATAAATAAACACCTGCATTTCTAATGAGGGATACTTGCTTTAGAAAATTATCTTAGATTTATAATTATATTTATATTAACTAACTGTATGGGTTTTTATGAAGCTGTCTAAACTCAGGTCCTTCCTGATCAGTGTTTGTACCATGTGTGGGCTGAAAAACACTGTCAAGCATTTCTAGGTCTTTACTTTTAGGGTTTGTAGACCAGACTCCTCTCCACCATAAGATGGGGCCAGTCCCATTGGAATCCATCAAAGAGCTGTATAGGATCAAAACCTCCCTCTTTCCAGCCTGAAAGATCATTACACATAGAATTGTGCACCATTACCTCCCATCCTTTATCAGTTTGAACATTCAAGTCAAATGTCTTGAGAAAGCCAAGAACTGTTTTAGCAACAAAAAAAACCCCAATTTTTGAAAAGTATTTTAGCTGAACTGTGCTACACCTCCACATTCTCCTTAGCCTGTGGGATAAGCTTTTTTTTTCTCCTTATGAACCAAAGCTGAGGAGCAAGTTTGTCCCAAGAGAAGTTCTGAGAAAAAATGGAAGTGTCAAACAGTATTCCTGTATTCAAAATCATGTTTTGATGTTAAACTGTAACAATGGAAAATACTTCAGTTCTTAAAAGTGCTGACCAAACATGAACTCTTTTCTTCAAAAGTGGGAAGTCTTTGAAATTGATTAATGATATTGTAGACATTTCCAGTGTGAGGTATGATTGTGTGCTTGACTTTAATAACAAACAAAGAAAAAAACCCCACAAAACATTAGAGATTCAAGACAGTCAGAAGCCTCTTAAAAGGCCTGTTTAATCTGTAACCAAAAATGGACTCACAATGTGTTTACCTCACTTCAACATGCACTGAAAGAATCCAGCCATTCTACCTTCTCAAGAGTTTCTCATTTATTTCCTAGACCAAAGATGAAAAGCTTCCTACAAAGTTGTTTCCCTTCTAAGAATATATGTTTATGACTTCAGATTTGAATCAGATCTGAAAACCACCATGAAGGTAGCAGTGGATCTTAACAGATGATTAAATACAGACATGATGCTCTTTTCTTGGATTTATTTTCATAGCAATTCAACAGCCACATACCACATTCAGACTCTCTGTGTGTCTTGAGACTATAATTTTTCCTACTTAAATTGATTTTGAATTATTTCTTAGTCTTTGTTTGGCTTTGTCTAGTGGTAAATAAAGAGCACAGAAATTACCATGGAAGTTGTGACATCAGTTTTGGTATAAAAATGCCTTCTTCTCTTGCACTGCAAAGGAGGTGTTGATTTCTTTAATTCTCAGGAGGAACAAGAGCTAAGAGCTGTGGAAGTATTAAGTGGGAGTGACACAAACACCATGAGGGGCTGGGACAGTCAGCCTGGAGCTCACTGCCAACTATCCTGCTCCATTACAGCCTGGCAGCCTTTAATAAAGTTGGGATCTTGCTATATGAGCCTTAGCAGGTTCAAAGATGTGCAATTCTTTCTTGACAATGGCATTATAGGCATTTGTCTTTCCTTCTGCTGTGCCCCTGATGAAGTTTGATGTTGCCTCTAACCTGTGTTAAACTATAAGATACTTCTCCCAGAGCTACAGCCACCTCATTCATTAGCCTGAATTATATGAATTGTGTCAGTAGAATTTAATTGCCAGTATTCTTCTTAAGAATAGTTTGCCGAATGCATTTTTGCAGTGGTAATAATCCAGAAGTTTATTCCATTAAAAAAAAAAAAAAACAACCAAAAACCAAAAACAAACACACAAAGAAACAAATCCATCCAATCTGAAAGATACTTCCCTTACTTTCCAAATATTTATTTCCAGTTCCAGTGAGGAAAACTATTGAAACTCGTTATTTTGCAAGACAGGAAAATCTGTCAAAGCATCTCTTTTACAGATGTTACAAAAGATTTTGTAGTTACAAAATGTTACAAAAGATATTACAGTTACAAAAGATGTTTAAAAAAGTTACAAAAGAAAGCTGCACTCCTCAGCAGAAATTACAAGCGTTAAACTTTGATTTTGATAAACAAATATTGAAAAAGTAATAACTTTAAAATTAAAATTTACTTACTTAAACCAGGCTGAGTTAGGCATCTACCATGACTTTTGTGCATCCAGCTTCACAAAAAGAGGATGCAATTGCTGACACACCTAGATAATTTCTGCCAAAGGAGCTCAAAAAAACGTGAAGTTGAGTTATGAAACTATCATGAGCAAACCAATATGTCAGAGAAAACATGTTTTTCAGGTAAGTTGAATATAAGTAAGGCCAGTCTTAATTCTTCAAAGTTTAGATTTTTGAAATCTAGTTTTTGTATTTCTTCTGGCTGATGCAATTTTACCTTTGTAGAATCCTATCCCCAAAACAACATCACATCTGACTTCCAAGAGCATGAAAACAACAATCTTGGCAGCTAGTTTGGAGACTGAAACCCTTTGCAGTCCAATGCTCACTTAAGCATGCATTTCTTGGTTATTTGCTTTCTGAAGCAAAAACTTGATATTTAAGCTGCCTTTCCACTTCTATCAGTACAAAACTAAAAACAATTTATTTCCAAAGATTTATTTCATATAATTCCATGCCCATGTTATATCATTTTGAAAATTTACATAAAGAAAACTGAAATTACTGGCTACTAAGGATCCAAACCTCTTCCCTACAAGTTAGAAAACCATTATCAGTGAAACATCAGTCATACAAAATACATATCACAGAATTCATGAAAGGTGCACAAACATCATCACTTGCTTTTTCTGTTCCTTTTCAGAGCTCATAACATTCCTTCAGCCCAACAAGATGCATGACTGTGTGCTAAGGACAATGACAGGGGTCTGTATTACAGCTCCTCACAGTGTGCATGGCAAGGGAACACAGAGATTTCAGCTTGCATGGAAACAACGGCATTTTTTTTCCAAAATATACACTAGCAGTATCATTAGAGTCTGGGATGGCAGTTATCTTGATTTCATGTGAGAAAAAATAAGCCTTTGAATTTTTAGGCAGACTTTGGGGAAGGAAATGTATCTTAAAGAGATGTTCTGTGTCTTTGAGGAAGGAGTGAGAAGAGGGGATTGAAGCAGAGTGAAGCCTGTGAAGAAAAGGGTGGTGGGAAGGTTTTTATGATTTGGTTACATGTCTCATTACTCTACCCTGATTTGGTTGGTAATTAAACTATTGCCCCAGAGCTGAGTCTGTTTTGTTGGTGACAGTAATTGCTGAGTGATCTCTCCCTGTCCTTATCCTGACTCACTCATGAGTGTTTGGTTGTATTTTCTCTCCCTGGTCCAGCTGAGGAGAGGAGTGACAGAGCAGCTTTGGTGGGCACCATAGCCAGGTCAACCCAACCCAACATTTCCTGCCCTTGATAAACTCTTTTCTTCCCCAAGAAAAACAGAGATTTCCTGAGGAGAGTGAAGGATACAAAAGGGAAGGTAAAAGTCTCTTTATTTCTTTTTCATGCACTCACACACATATTTAAAATCCATCACTTTCGAGTGTCAGAGGCGTGCTTGTCAGTTATAATTGCTTTTATTTTTCTTTCCCCTCAAATGCAAAATTCTTTGGCTGTTGAGTTTTACTCTCTTTTAAATCACAGGCTAGAGGAAGAGTTTGTTTTAGCTCTTCAACCATAAGAACCTGAAGCACTTCTAGCCAATATCAGTAAATATTATTGACATTTTTTCCTGAATTGATCAATAGAGAAATAGTCAACGATGTTCAGATTGACAGATCTAATATCAAACTAACTGGTTGATATTGGCAAGGTATTCTTGCAGGTTTTATTTCTAGTTGAAGACTTAGGCTCAAATATCTAAACTCTATCTACATTCATTTCATAGTAAGAAAGAAGTCTCATAAAAATAGTAAGGAAAGAAATTAATGACTGCTTTGTTTTTGAAGGGAGAAATCTTAAATCTGGAAGGACAATTATACAGCTCATAGAGCTGAATGATCACACCACACAAAATGCATTATGTATTTTGCTCTGATGCCTTTTTTCAGAGCAAAAGTTAAATTTGTTTCTCTGATGCCTTGTGATTTAAGAGGCATGAAATCACAGAGTATGACAGTTTGTTACGCACCAGGAGAAATCTTGGACAATGCAAAAACTTACCAGTTTGAAAAGAACAAAGAGATTCTGCCTGCACAGGAAGCACAATAAAACATTTATTTTTTTCTCAATGCAGGATAGCTTTTTTTCATCATGCTGCAGTTTAAAATCCAGTCTTTGGTTTGCTTACTGAGAAAGTGCAAAGACAAGAATATCAACCGTAAAATATCAAGTTGCTTCCCTTTGTCTGTGCCACATTTATTGCCTTGCATATGCCCTTACCTTGTGACAAATGCAACTTCTATAATCACTACTCTGAAATATAGTTTGATATGCTTGCATTGTATTTCCATAAACAACAATGACCTGTGTTATCACTGGAAAATATTTATTTTCTGATGTATTCTTAGCATAATGTCTGGTAACAAATAAATCAACTTAAACTTTCTAATTGCTGGGAGATGAGGACAAGGATGGTTTTCTTCCTAGTTCTGGGAGATACCTGGTAGGATTGATTACAAGCCACTGCTTGAAAATGTTATTCACACCAGCAACCTTTATGCATCATTGAGCAGACTTCATTTTAGCATCTGTTTCAAGCCTGGGAAATATAACAGTAAGACAAGTGTTTTAAAATACATATATTTTTATTATTATTTCAAATGATTTGTCATCATTAGGGCTGAAGATCTTCTAAAACTGGGCAAAAAAAAGCAGTTGAAATAGGTCATTTTTAGGGGTTGCAGGAAAAGCTATGCAGGGCTTATTTTGATTTGCTTAGGTTAGTTAACACATGGCAAAGTTCCTTGGGAATGGAGAAAATAAAGAAAAGTGAGAGTGAACACCTGAAAAATCCTTGTTTTAAAGACAAGGACAAAACATTTAGCTACTATTCAGTTTGTATATATGGATTATACTTTTAGTTCACAACCAGTTTTCTAGCCAACTCGAGCTTTAAAACATACATTTTGAGCTGAGATATCCAGCAAAGTAACCGAATATAAATCAGCACCAAACTGAACACATGAAATTATGAGACTAATTATTTCTTCCTGTGGGCCTAATTTATCATTTGTGTCTGGTCATGTCAGGCTGCACCAGTCTGACTGCTGGGATGAAAAGTGTGGAGTTCACGTGCCACTCACACCAAACAGTCACCTACTGAAGTGTGTTCTTCTGGAAGGGAACCACAGGGTCGACTCCAAGGAAATCAGGCAAGAGGATAAAAATTGAGTGTGATGATGATGAGTAAGCCAATCTCAATCTCAAAGTGGGATTAAAAGAGAGGCACATCTGCTAATACAGATGTACATCTTCTTTTGAGGATAGAGAGCAGCTGAGGGATGATTTATGAATTTTCAATCAACTCTGAACAGTAGATTTTGTGCTTTCCCTTAATAATCAGATGGATTAATATTCATACTTAAAGCAATGTTTTGTTTCAGTTCATACTGTACTGATAATAATACTGCAAAACTCAGCCTCCATAGGCTGTTACCACAGCCATGTCAGTTTTGCATTAAAATTAAGATTTTAATGTCATAGCCAATTTAAAATCTCTTGGACACCTAGAGTAAATATGCAGTGTTTAAAAGGAAGGGCCAAGGAATAAGACTGAGGACTGAACTCATGTCTGTCCATCTTGTTTGCTTTTCAGCTCAGTTTCTCACATGTTTTTGGACTCCTCTAACTAGCTCTAAGACAAATTTCCTACAGACAAAACTGGCCATAAACTTCCTAGAGCAAACTAACCTATGCTAACTAGTTTCAAAATCAGTGACTGGTACTTGGAGGTTCCTGTCCAAAAAAATTACTCAAAACAAACTCAGCCAAAGATGACAAAACCCCAACTTTGTCCATGCCTGTGTTTAGACAGATATTGTGCATACATGTATATGTACACAAGCATTTTCCTCTATATATGTATATTTTAATTTTAAAATAAAATAATAACTGACAGATCTACCTCTCTTTTTTTCAACAATAACCGGAGATGCCATCTCACTAACACTGTAAAATTTCAATTGTTTTTCAAGCTTTTCTCTTCTTTTGGTTATATTGAGATTTTTAAAAAATTAAAATATTACACATTGGAAGACAAAAGAAAAAGCCTTGGAAGATTTTTTTCTATCCTACTTATTTTTTTCTTTCAAAGGGCTTTCTCTTTTCTCCATTTCTTATTTGCAATAAATGCCAAGCACTAAGACTTGTAGGACTCATATATCTGTGCCACTACTCCTAAGCACTTCAGGAGGGTGACACGTTCTGCATACTGTCACATCAGTTGATTCTGTTAATTTTCAGAGGGGCTAAGTAATGGTTAAAGTGATAAATATGAGAGATATTTGCAGGACTGATGCCTCAATAAGCAAACCTTAGAAAAACTGCAAAAGCCATGGAATACACTAATAAGAGGCCACCTGCCTGACTCCTGTGGGCCAGCTGCATGCTCCAGTGATTTTCCAGGGTGGGTATGATGTTAACTACATGGCAGAGAGCATGCTGGGGCCATTGCACAGAGAGCAGTGATCCATGGAGCAGGAGGAAAAACAAAATAAGAAAAATGACGTTTCGAGTCTGTGAGTGCCCGTTCTCACCCTTGACACAATGCTTGGTGCACTGCTCTAAATAGGATTTTGGAGCTAATGGAGCTCTCTGAATCCTATTTGCAAATTTACTTTAAGAAAGAAAAATTGCAGGAGCTTGGTCATAGTTGGATCAGTGGGACAAACCGATACAGCATTCAGACAGCATTTTAATGCTTGTATTTCATGCTTTTGAAGGTGTTAGACATCTGCTGCTGCATCAGTATTTTAAAATGCAAAAGAAGGGGAAATAGCTTTTTTTTTTTCTTTTCTGGCAAGTGGCTATTGATATTGTTCACTCTAGTAGCAATTTCTCTATTTGCATCAATAGATAATTATTTGGGGAATCATGTTTCTTATAATTCTCTCATTTGAAAGCAAAACCAAGACATTCACTTTCCAAATGAAACACAAAGTGTTGTGCCATGTAGTTTGGCTGTGAAGTCTCACAGAGGAAGTAATTTGTATTAGAAGCAGGCTATTCAAGGCAGTTTTTGTTGGAATAAACTTTGAAAATAGCTTACTATACTTCAGGGGTTCTGCTTCTAATTGGTGTGAGGACTGTGTTTTGATATTTCTACTCCCTGTGGTGAGGTAGTGGAAATGTCCCAGAGCCAGAGGTCTGTGTGAGAAGGGTCCCCAGTGACGGCTACTGGGAGAACCTCTGGAGGCCTGGAGGATCTTCTCTTACCTCTGATCCTGGCTAATTGCTATAATCCTTTATAATCCCTCCTCACAATTTCCCCCCTAACAGCAGGAGACAATAGGGAAGAACATTCCAGTAGTTAGAGTAGTTGTATTGGATCAGCAAAAATTAGGTTATTCAGAAGCCTGAGCAACTCTTCCTTTTATGAGAATGCTTACAGACCATTCTTAAACCCCTCTGGGCAGGGGGAACCTTTGTGTAGCTTGAAAATCTGTCCAGTACTTATTCATCTGGTAATCAGGTGATTATTAAAATGTGAAATGCCAGTAGGATTATGGAAGTACTGGGATAAATTCAGACATCTGAACAAGGGAAAACTGCCTGAAGAAGAGAATGACCCCCTTCCTGGCTAGAACTCTCAGGGAGTTTTAGAGAGCCATGAGTTTTCTGAGACTCTTTCTCTCCAGGCTAAATAGCCCCAGTTCCCTCAGCTGCTCCTCCTGCTCCATTGCCCTCTCTGGGCAAAGACACCTCAATGTCTTTCTTGGATTGAGTGCCCATAATTGAATACAGGATTGAGGTTTGACCTGAGCAGTGCCCAGAACAGGGCACACTCCCTGCCCTGGTCCTGCTGACACTGGCCAGGTGCCATTGGCCTTCCTGGACACCTGGGCACAGCTGGCTCCTGTTCAGCTGCTGTAACCAGCACCCACATGCCTTCATCCAAGAGGCCATTCAACCAACCACCCTCCTAAGAAAACCAACCCAAACCAAACCAGAAAAACCTAACACACATATACACACTGCTCTCTGACTCTTTCCCTGTCCTTTATGTGCAAAACAAAGTATTTTTATGAGGTATACCTAGAAGTCTTGGCCAAGTTTAGCACCCCTTCCTGATATTGATTTTCTCCACCATTTTTATGGAAGGAACAATTTGCAATTCATAGAGATGAGATAGATTGATAAATATGGAGGAGGGGGGAAAAGTGAAATCTCTACAGAGAGCAGAAACTTAAGGAAATTTACTTCATGTTCTCTATGACATCTGTTTGGGAAATGGGCAAAGCTCACAGAGTTCCAGTCCAGTGTTTTTAACATGAGATGATAAATTCTTGTTTGTGTACATTATATTTCAAACCTCACATATTTCAAATTCCAGACCACTTCTTTCCAAGAACAAAATGTATTGAGCAAACTGGAAAAGCAAATATTCCAAAGATTTAGGGTACTTCAAAGGTAGTACATCCACTTTTATAGTAGTTTTTACAGCAATTAGCCTGACATTCATCTGGGTTTAAAATACAGCCATTCAATTCAGGACACTCCTCAATACAAAACTGAAAGCTAAAGTGTGAGTGATGTTCTGCAACATGATATAATGGAACCTTGCCCATCAAATCATCTGAACAGAACAGACCTTCCTGCTATAGTTATAGTTTCTTCAAGGCCTTTAGCTAAGCAGTATGTTTCAAAACAAAAGGAACACATATAAAATTTGGCCACAACAGTAACGTAACCACTTATCAAGTGTAAACTTTAAATTAAAAAAAGGGGAAAAAAAAAAAGAGAGAGATATGTTGAAGGGAGCTGAAAAAAATCCTGCAGAGTCCAGTCTGTTCATCAAGTTTAAAGGAAAACTGAGAAATGATTGAGAGCTTAGCTGCAAGTAACCTTTGGAATGACATGGTAAAGTCAAGGAGAGAGTGTTCTGCAGAAGATGGTAAGATCTTAGAGAAAAGACTTAGGGTCTTCCTAAAAGACTGAAATTGAAATGACATGATTATGACTATTTTGTTTGACATTTTCTGTACTATCTTCAGTATTTCATAGCATTTCCATCTGTACTGTATGATGATATTTTAAATCTCATATTTCTGCTTCTCAATTAATTGATTTTACTCTTTTTTTGTGTTTTTAGTTAAAAGTAAAACAAAAACCACACACACAATAAAATTACCAAGGCACTTGTTGTTAAAACAAGACACTTTGGATATGAAATACACGTAGGAAAAATCAGTGCATTTATTCCTCATTGATCATGAGATTCAGAGCCAGGAGAGGTGAAGATTTATGCAGAGCAGCAGAGGTCTCTTGGTCTGTTCAGCCTGGAGCACTGGAGACTGAGGGGAGATCTCATTGCTGTTACAAATGCCTCAGGAGAGGAAGAGGAGGGACAGACACTGATCTCTTCTCTCTGCTGTCAGTGACAGGACCGTGGGAAATGGCCTGAAGTTGGGTCAGGGGAGGTTTAGGCTGGATATCAGGAAAAAGTTCTTCACCCAGAGGATGGCTGGGCACTAAAAGAGAATCCCCAGGGCAGTGGTGGCAACACCAAACCTGCCGGAGTTTGTTTGAAAATACACTCAGGTATGTGTTGTGACTCTTGAGGATGTTCAGTGCAGGGCCAGGACTTGCACTCCATGATCTTTGTGGGTCCCTTCCAACTCTGGATATTCTGTGATTCTCTGAAAATAGTCACTTTGCATGAGCATGATTTGAAGGGCTATGGTACGCACTACATCAGATTAAACAATCAAAAGGTCCCTTAAGCACTCTTAGATCTCACAAATGTAACTGAAAAAAAATCAAAGTCCAGGGCACCTTTAAACATTTCAAATATTTCAGATTTCTGATTGACAGGCTTGCAACTGTCACTGATATTTAAAACTCAGGTAATACAGTTCACCACATTTTTAAATTACACTCATGAATAAACCACATTTATAAAATTGATGAGATAAATTATCAATTAACAGATTATTATCATGAAAAACCTACAGATTTGAATGTGTAACTGTACAATGGTAGAAGGCTGTCACAGGACTAATGAGGGGTAACTAATGGAAATATTTTCCACGTCTTGCTTAACTGCTTTCCCTTAATATCTGTTTCAGTGCTAGACATCACTGACACACTGACTTCTCCTTTGCCCAGACTCCACCTCTCCCTGCATTGTGCAGTAAGTTTCTGAGATAACATTTAAAGATTCATTCATTAAGCTTTCTTCCTCGAAGGCACACAGACTATTTAATGCAAACTCCCAGGAGAGTTAAGTGATGATAATTTTTAGTTCTGTGATAAGGTAGGGTCAAACTGCTCTCCTCACTGTTACTTCCCAGAATGTATCTGCTTAAAGTGCACAGTAATAGAAAAAGGGTTGTATTACTCAGACTGGGAGGCAGAGCCACAGACATATCCATCATTCTTAAGCCAAAGGCTGAGAGACACAAGAATTAGTCTCTCATTTTCTCAGGAGTAGCAGGGAAGAAATGAGGCTCAGCTTTTATTTCCTTCTAATTTTGCAGCAAAATTTTCTATGAAGCTTCATTCAGAGTCTGTAAGTATGGAGATGAAATTGAATGCCCCTTAATTTAAAATGGGGTGCAACTTATACCAGCAGCTCTTGACTGTGGACAACAAGTGAAACATGCTCGACATACTAATATGTGGTCGGAGAAGAGAGGACAGGCAGTGAATAGGGTAAGAATTTACACTGTGACAGCCAGCAGCACAGTCAGTTCACAGCTTGGTGAAACCACAGGGAGAGCACAGCACAGTTTACCTATATCACCATTCACTTTCTCCTTTCCACAGAGAGCAAAGTTTTTCCTTTTTTAAAGCAAAAAAGTGCATCTCATTTGGATCAAGAATAAAAGTGATTGCCATTTATCTGTTTTTTTGGTTTTTTGTTTTGCTTTTTTTTTTTTATGTAGAAGATTTTAAGCTGCAAAGAGTTATTTCTTGACATCTTGCTATTAACTTTGTGTGACAAACAGTGTGTAGAGTTCAGGCAAAGTACCAAACTTAAATGGCAACATGTAGTAGCAATTTTCCCACTGGAAATGGGTAAATCTATTGATTTGCCTTTCTAAGGGTTTTCATTCTTCCTATGAAATTTGAAAAGGATAAACATACTTTCCATTTCATATCTTTGGAAAAAAGTATGAACACTGTACATTTTAGCACCATGTAGGGAGATAAGATCAGTGCAGTAAATTAATTTTCTCTTTTCATAGCAAAAAGAGCATAAACCCTGCAGAGAATGTTTGAGAGCTGATGTGATGGATCACAGTGCAGTAGCTCTATTATGACTGTATTATGCAAATGTTTTTATGCAGTCTTCTAAAATGTGTATGACAAAACCATTTTTGATAATTCACTGTACTTAAAGGCAGATTCTTGACTTCATGCAACCCCAATGACTTCTGTAAAGATGTGTGGGTTTATTAAGTAAATAAATACTTCTAACTACTTTTATTACAAAAAGAGAATTACCATTTGTAAAAATATAAGGAAAAAGGATCCAACAAAACAACAGGAGGTATTCTTGAACACTAATAGCAGAGTTTATACTACCATTGTTCATTCTTATGTTTGCATAAATAAATACAAAATTAGGAGTAAATAATGCAGAAATGGGATCAGCCACATACAAATCTCCAGAATTATCTTCATATTGTGTCTCAACAAAATCTCACAATCAGCAAAGCCCTTTTCAAAAACTGATCAGGTAACTCAATCCAGAACTCATTTGTCTCTCCTGGACTTAAAAATCCAATGTTGGGAAGACAATGTTTAATCATGTTAACATATTCGAGGAAACCTTACTGGGAAATAAAATTGCATCAGTCCTAATTTATATTATTAACTTTTCAAGTCCATCAGCTAAATTTGAGCATACCACGTGCATTCTCAAAACTCAGAGCACCTTAAAAATATTAGAGACACAAATCTGGAATACAAACCCACATTCTCTTTGGAGACATTCAAGAGAGTTCTATGCTTGACTACTGAACAAAGCTGACCAAAAGTTCTTCAAAATTTGAGGAAACGTTGAAGATCAAAATGCCAAAGTTGAATGAAATATTCTAAAGGAAATAAATTGAAGCAAAACTAGTAAATCATCTACATGGTTTTACAAGAAACTGGATGGAACAGAGGACTCAGAATGAATGCAGCAACCTTGAGAGTGCTCAGGGTAGTGATGGACAGCAGCTCTCACAAGGATTGAGTAGCAGATTTCTCACTTGCTCCATGAACCCAAACTGAACTGTAACTTCAGCCCTTTGAACTGTGAAGGGGAATATTATGAAGTTCCTGTACATGGGTCAGGGCAATCCCAAGCACAAGTACAGGCCTAGTGAAAAACTGGCTGAGAGCAATTCTCAAGGAGAAGAACTTGGAGCTGTGGATGGAAGGGAAGCTCCACATGAGCTGACAGTGAGCTCTTGCAGCCCACTGAGTCAACTCTGTGCTGGGCTCACCCAGAGCCCCGTGGGCAGCAGGGCAGGGAGGGGATTCTGCCCCTCTGCCCCCTCTGCTGAGACCCCACCTGCAGGGCTGCATCCAGCTCTGGGGCCCAGCACAGGGAGGACAGGGACCTGCTGGAGCCAGGCCACAGGAGGCACCGAGGTGATCAGAGGGGTGGAGCAGCTCTCCTAGGAAGACAGGATGAGAGAGCTGGGGCTGCTCATCCTAGAGAAGAGAAGGTTCTGGAGAGACCTTATAGAAGCATGTCAGTACCTATAGGGGGCCTACAGGAAAGTAAGAAAAGGACTTTTTTCAAGACTAGGTAATGATAGGACAAGGGGGAATGGTTTTAAACTAAAACAGTGTAGGTTTAGAGTAGACATTAGCAATTTTGAATTTTTTTTTTTTTTTTTTTACTGTGAGGGTGATGAAGCTCTAGAACAGGTTACTCAGAGAAGCTGTGGATGCCCCACCCCAAGGCCAGGTTGAGCAGGCTCTGAGCAGCCTGGTCTAGTGAAATATGTCTATGCCATGTCAGGGGATTTCGAATTATCTTTTAGGTCTCTTCAAAACCAGACCATTTTATGATTCTATGATTATCTGTGCTTCTTAGGTCCAACTCAGACATTGCCCAGCTCCCAGACACTTAGGTGTCTGTGAACTGAAAGGGTAGGAAAAATATCATCTTTAGTTAACATACTTTAAAGTTAGACAAGTACTGGCCTATCCTAAAAGATTTTGAAGAATCGAATTTAGTGAAACCTTTTGGAACTTCTGAGTAAGGTGCGGGAAGAAGAACAGAGACCACCTTTTCCCCAAATATCTGCACTTATTCACAATACAGGTGGTAATGAATTTTCTGTCACTATCAAACTGAAATAGATTTAAGTAGCTGAAAGGCACCATATTCCATTACCAAGTCTTCCAGCCCATTCTAAAAAGCAATCTGCCATGTACTAAATTGAAAATACTGTCTGATTTGCTGAGACATCAAAACTTCACAATTCCGAAAAGTTCTCAGGGTGACAGCTGTGATGAGCTGTTTGCTGCAGTGATATATTGCTGTAGAGAGGAGAGTGAGGAACAGGAAAAACAAGACAAAAAGAAGGTCACTCAGCCAGGAGCTAAAGAAATATTTAGAGAAACAAAGATTTCCTTGAAACTTCAGTTTACTGACACCAGCTGTGACAGCAGATATTCAACAAGACATGTCCATAATGCAGCTGGTCAGTCCTATGCCCAAGCAATGTGTGCATAGGAGCATGTTGCCCTAAGCTGTTACATATAATTTCAGCTGAAAACTATGATTTTCTGACCACTTGTTGAAGGAAACTAGCATATCTAAATTACTGAGTCTAAGAGATGCATCCAAAAGTCTCAGCTTTTTTTTTTTTCATAATCAGAGGGGGACATTTTTGAACGTGAACATGTAAATAAATATAAAACAAATGCACCTATTTGTATTTCCTATTTGTATTCTTTAAATGAGATGAGGAATTTCCAGGATATTTCTTTTGTGAAGCCCTGTCCTAGACACAGAACAGAAAAACAACCCTTGAAGGGGATTTGGAGGCCTGTTGATCACACTGGGTTAAACAAAGATCGGTGCTTCAATCAAAAAGGTGGTGTGAGGTTTGTTTTGTGGTTTTTTGGTTGGCTGTTTATTATTTGTTGGGTCCTTTTGGGTTGTTTTCCCCTTCAATCTGGAACAAATAAAGTCATGGAATTAATTTTAATATTTTAGATGGTGTTGTCACAGAGGCACAAAGAAAATAAACTGTACAAAAAGAGTCAGAGAAAGCTATTTAAGACACAAGAAAATATCTTATTCAACATGTGGGAGGATTTGCTAGTGAACAAACAAACTGTGCAAAGGGGATTGTCTATAAAGGGCAAAAGTAGTCAACAGTATGGCCTTTTAATGAGTGTAAAAGTAAGGAATGAGCTTCAGAGAGCTGGAGGAGGCATTTTGTACAGGTACTTGAAAATCCCTAGGGATGAGGTCAGGGTTAGTTATACTTCTTCAGGCTGTGTATTGGTGTCTATGCCCTTGTTTCTTCCTTTTTTCCTTTCCTTCAGATTAGGAAGAAACTAAGGTTCCTACCCTTCATCAGAAGAATAAGGAACCCTGAAAATGTATTAGGTTGTGTTTCAGGCACAGAAATACATGTCTGGCGGAGCAAGAGATCACTTGCAGCATTTAACTGGAAGGGACTTGCATTAGAGGACAATCCTTCTCCCCACTATGATTTTGATTTTAATAATGTACAACTAAACTTCAGTTTTGATACCTGCAAATTTCCTCAATATTACTGATTTCAATATCATTGATACTGTTTTTTGCTGTCCCAGCAAGGTGTCATGACAGTAACCTGATCTCTAGAATTGCCTATTTCAGCCTGAGAGCGAGCTCAAAGCATTATTATGCTGCATAAATAATTACTTCTTACACTGTAAACAATTGTTTTTCTTTTTTTTTTCTTCAGCTTCATAAAATCAAAAATGGTCACACATTCTCATAAAAATGCCTCTGGAGGGAGACACAGCCCAAAAAGTAGCTTATACCTGACATAAGAAGAATAAAGTGTTTGCAAAAATCTGAGGATATCTACTTTAAAACATACATCAAAATAGACACAATAACCTAGTCTGGCTGGGTCTGAACTCTGAAGAATTTCTTTAACTCTTTATCTTACACTTAATTAAAAAAAAAAAAAATCCTGTATTGAGTTAGTTAAATGCTGCATTTAAAATAAGCATAATTATCAAAAGCATTAGGTTGCTTCCCTTCTACTTTCATAGAGGTCTTTTGTAGTGCTCTCATAATGGGTTTTGGACATGTAAAAGAACCCTAGTTTGCTTATTACCTTCGTTTCTTTGTACCCTGCCACTGATCATATCGAATCTGATATCCACTCTGTGTGAGACCAGTCTCTTTCTGATACAAAGTCACTGAAGATCAGGCTCTTTTGCTATATTCATTAGTGTATATATGCTTTAAAATATAATAAGTCAGTACAGATTTTTGTAGGCTCATGCAAATTACTGAATGTGCTTATTAACCTTATGTTGTGAAACAGGAAATCACTAGGATTTGGGTTGGGTTTACTGTTGGGGTTTTTTGGGTTTCGTTTTTTTTTTCAAGATGACCATTTAGAGTTTTCCTACTATAACTAGAACATTTTTGTCCTATACCATGAATTTATGCAACGACAATGTCAGGATTTTTCCTGTCTTGCTAGGTACATTGTGTCCTTTCTTCCTGCATCACTACAAAGCATATATTGACTGAAGGAAGAACAAAGAGAGATAAACTATAGACAGGCAACATTTCCTCAGTGAAAACAGCATGAAAAGGAACAGTTTGCAGAGTGATTCATTGGATCAGGAAGAACTTATGTCATAACATGCTCACATATGTACAGGTAATTATCTCAACTAGATTTCACACTGAAGCGCTCCTTTCCCCCTCAAACAACTAAGACCATATCCAAATAATTCCTATGTCATTTAGACAATTTGATACCACTGAAGCACAGTAACACAGTAGCAAAACCCAGTTGCATTATCATGCAACTAAGGTGCATAAAGGTGTTTCCAAGACATCTATCTTGTGGTGAGTTCACTTTATCTGGCTGCCAAAACACCCAGCTGCTTTTACACTCCCCCTCCTCAAAGGACAAGGAGGACAAACAAGAGATTGAAAAGCTTGTGTTTGCAGCAGACCTGATTTGAAGGCTGTGGTCAGTCCATGGCAGCTTCTATCTGCAGTTCCTTCACCCTCATTTTTTTCCACTACTCCAGTGTGGTTACAGATGAGCCATGGCCACCCCTCACAGCCCCTGCCAGACCAAGGGCACCTACAATCGATGCCTCAGATTTCCAGATTTTTCTGAGAGCCTTAAAATCAACCAAGATCTACTTCTTTTTTTAAAGTGGTTTTACTTGTTCAAACCAGGATGGCAGAAAAGGCAGCACATTCCTAGCCTAAAAAGATACTTTTGCATTATAAGCAATAAAGACAAAACATTCCTGAGAAGTCAAGTCTTTCACCCAGAAAGAAAAGGTGTTCTTGTCCAATGTGCCTGAATTTGGGCTTTCCTACAGAGGTGTCTTACAGAGCAAGAAGATGAGAGCACTGTGGGTGAGGAATCACAGTGTGTACAATTCTCTCAGGACAAATACAGGATTCAGACTAGGATTCCTGTCTCACTACCCTGCTCCTTTTTGTCAAAGCATAAACTTTTCCAACCTCTGCCAGTGGCTGGAGCTTGCCAGGCACAGTGGCAAGGCACATCTGAACACAAATGAGCTGGAAACTCCTGGAAACTACAGTGATTTGCCCTTTTTGAAGAACCCTCGGAATGGGGACTGAGAGAACTGCCTCTCTGAAACAAACATTTTCACTGTGGAGGTGATGCTGACATCCCATGGAATCCATACATCAAGATGAATTCCTCCTACAGGTTTTCACTTCACAGTTCAGAGAGACCACGATCACAAAAGCAAGAAATAACTATATATTTCTATTTAATACACAGCACTGGGCTTCTTTGAGAGGGATTCATAGCTTGACTTCCTAAATGCAGAAATTATGCAGAACTAGTCAGTCCTGAAAAATAGAAACCAAGTGGGCACTTTTAGACAGCTATGAAATAGGCACTGCATGATTCCACACGCTACAAGGCAAAGCGCTGCTGATTATTTATCACCATGCTTTGCAAAGCAAGTGTAAAATATTAATCCTTTATGTAATACTTCATTACACTTCCTTTGCAAAAATGAAATGGCTTCATAGCACACAAAGTTCATATCATTAAAAAAAATAAAAGGAAGATCTGAGATCAAAAAGATCAATTTCTCACTATCTGTGTATAAATATTTAATCTGTTTATAGTAAAAGTGGGAAAAATAAATTACTTCAGACCCTAGGACTAATGCTTCACCAGTAGGCTGCACAAACTCAGAGTAAGAAAATTACAAGGCAACTCAGAGTAGGAAAATTGCAAGGCAAAGGGCAGCAGAGCATCAAATGTATTCAGGAAAACAAAAGCAAATGAATCAAACAATAAAACCCCAGCCAAAACAACAAAACCAAACAAAACACAAGATACCTCCAAAGCCCAAACTCAGAGGGAAAATTATTTTTGACCTTGTTTACAACTTTGCACAAGTAAATTTCAACCAAATTTCCAGGCATCATGCTTAAAAATTAAAGAAATTTACTCCAAATGCTCTGTCTAGGTTTTGGTGGGGGTTTTTTTTGGTTCTTTTTTTATATATATATATATTTGTTGTTGTTGTTTTGTTTGTTTTGGGTTTTTTTTTTTTTTAAATTGCAATTACTACACTGGTCCCTACAGGAAGAGATTGTGTTAAATTTGTGGAAGCAGGTTCAGAATTAAAACCTACCACAGAGAACAATGCCCTTTTTGTAATCCAAATGGTTTTTCAGGCAAGGATAACAGATTCAGTCCATGAAAATTATTGCTTGTCAATATGGTCGCATTCAGGAGAAGAAAGAGTAGATAAATACAAGCTACAGTCAATATCCTCAAATATCACAGGGAAATTTTCCTGCTGCCATCAGCACACCTGCAGCAGAGCAGCAGCCCCCTTGAACCTGTGCCACGGGGCACACAGGATCCCAGGGTCTGGAACTGAGTCCAGTCATGCACTCAGCACTGCCAGGCACACCACCCAACCCAGTCCCCAAGTGCCACATCTCTGCACCTGCTTGAGCACTTGCAGGGACAGTGACTGCGCTGCTTCCTTGAGCAGCCTGCTCTAAAGCTGACCACCTCTTCGTCTCTCAGAAGAGGTTTTTCCCAAATTTCACATCTAAACTTCCCCTGGGGCAACCTGAGCCATATCCTCTTGTCCTGCCATTTGTTAGCCAGTAGAAGATACCAGCCCCACCTGGCTACAAACTCCTTTCAGGTCTCCTCTGAGACTGCTTTCCTCCAGGCTCAACACCCCCAGTTCCCTCAGCTGTTCCTCTCCACACTTGTGCTCCAGACCCTTCCCCAGCTCTGACCCTTCTCTGGACACACTCCTGCACTTCAGTGTCCTTCTTGTGTTGAGGAGCCCCAAACTGGACACAAGGGTGCAAGATGTGTCCCAGCAGCGCCCAGTACAGGGCACCACCCCTGCCCTGGTCCTGCTGCCACACCACAGCTGACCCAGGCCAGGTGCCACTGGCCCTCCTGGACACCTGGGCACAGCTGGCTCCTGTTCAGCTGCTGTAAGCAGCACCCCCAGGTCCCTTCCTGCTGGGCAGTTTTCCAGCCACTCTGCCCCAGCCTGTAGCTGTGACCCAAGTGCAGGACCCAGCACCTGGCCTTGTTAGAGCTCATGCTGTGTACAACACAGCACACCAAGCAGATCTTTGTCAGAACCAGGCCACTGGCTAAGAACCTGTTCTATGGACAAAAATCTCTCTGCAAGTTTTCTGTAAACTGTAGTAAATGAGGCTTTCACAGCCTAATTTACATGGATTTCATATGATCTTCCTCTAATATGGATAAATGAGAAACAATTAACTGTGTGATGGAGCCAGAAGATTAAAATCAGCCAAGGAGGAAGGTTAGCATAGTGATACTTGTACTAACCAGCAGGGCTTCAGTTCGTTAATCAGTGGGATATCTTTGTGCACATTTGCTCCAGATCAATTATAAGGGGCTTGGAAGAGGCCCAGTGTGCATTCATCAGCTGCTGAATAGTCACATGAGGCTATGCAGGTATATCCTTGATCCTGGCAGAAAAGCATTTGCAGCAAAGAGTTTTGCTGTGATCTGACAAACACACCACTCCCCTCCCTCCCCCTCTGCCACCTTCCCTGCAGGATTTTCGTCACTTGGAATTATTAGGAATGAAGATTAGGGGCCTTATTTAGAGAAGGATCCTGATGTACTGGAGATTATGTAAGCATATATCACATTAAACTCATATCCTAATCATAGCATAGTCAAAATATATAGATATGGGGAGGAAGCAAGGAAATGGGAAGATGGGAAAGGAACATGCAAGAGTCAGCAATGCAATAGCTCTGTCAATATCTGTGCAGGAAATGCTTTTTCCTACTCTAAACCTCTACTTTTTAGGCTGAGAGAATTTCACTAGTGAGATTACAGCTCTGAGAAACCCATCAAGTGTTTCAGAATTTGCATTAATTGTCTTATTCATTTGATCATCTCTGGAAATACTTGGTACTGCAAATGACATGCTGAACTTTCTCACTCTAATATAATGCAGTATTTACTTTGCATGTATACACATTACCAAATGTGCTAGCAATAACTTCTGAAGTAATTTTGTTGTTCCCAAATCTTTGTTTGCTTTTCTTATTCAGTATGTGAAATCCACCTTTTCTCTTCCTATTCTGACCTTATCTTATCCCCAGATATATCACCTGACAGATGAAGCTCTCATACAAATTCCCTGTGCAGGAACAGAAGTCTGGCAGTTATTGTGAGAGGAATTCAATATCTAGAGAGAGGAAGATTTCAAAAGGATTAATGAGAATTTATACCTCAAATTGCATTTTCTATTAAATACAGCAGTCCCTAAAAATAGAATGGCCCCAAATACAAGACAACCTCTGATTTTTGCATACATTTACTTTGCTGCATGAAGATTACTTCTTACTTTTTCTCACCACCCCCTACAGTTCTCCTCTCTCATGTACTCCCTACACATTGCATCCTTCAGCCAAGATTTCCTTCTCAGATTTCTTGACCTTTCCTCCCTCCTATCAAACATCCATTCATCCCACTTCTACATAAAATGTGTTCTGTCTCACACCTATGCTATGTCTTAAGCTGTGGAGTGTTAGATTCCCCGCACTAATTTTCTGAGGTGTTGGAATCATTGTCTATCACTGGCAAAAGCTTTGTCTGCTGGCTTCCCTAAGCATGAGTCATCATCTCTCAAATCGCCCCTTCTTGACTCTTTCAGCAAAGTGATTTTTTTAACCATGTTCGAAATATCTGGGGCTAGAAAAAGGAAAACAGACTGAACCAATAAATAAAGCAAGGACTGAGATCCACTGCTTCATTTATGGTATGGTCATTTGATAAAAGAATCTGTTTCTGCATCTCTCATTAGTCCTTTTGTAACAAAATTTGAGTGGGGAGAGTAAAGGAGTCCCACCTCAGACTGTTACTCTGTTAAATACTAGGAGATGGGAAGAAAATTCTTGGAAGGACAGTATTTGATAAATGCAAATTAAACAGCAGCAGAGAAAAACATCATTCTTGGAACCCCATTTTTCAATAACCTAGGTCTTGCTGTAAGAGATTCAGTCCATTTGAAACCAGTTTTCTAATAGTTTAACCTTCATTTTCTGTTGGACAATTTTACTGGAGTGCAGTGAGAGGTTATCCTTTCTTAATCACAAAAGTCACTTTCAGTTGACTGGGCAGAGAGATTGGTTGTGGATACAAAAGATCTCAGGCTGTTGCTTGCAAACTCCAGTATTTACAGGCTTTAAGGTTTTGTAGAAGCTGCATTTTTCTCTGCAGATCTATGTCTATTCAGATTGATAATAATGAGAATGCTTAGATTTATTACAATCTCTAAATAATATATCTGCTGCGGCTAACAAATAGCTTCACTGTAGTCTAATAGCTATTAATTAACATAACTAAAATTAATTAGGATGTGGCTTATTCATGCAATAAAAAAGATCAGTTAAGATGAGAAAGATGAATAGAATTTATGTTTTACCTATTTTGTTGAGAGATAAACAGATACATCATGACAATTAATGTGACTGTTGCTAATTAAAAAATCTTCTTCGCAATGATAATTTCTGTTGTAATTTTACATTTGGGTGGCTCATACTAAACCAGGCAGGCTTTCAACTTTGTGAGATAATTTTTGCTTGCCTTGTTTTTCTCTCCTCCTCCTTTATGTTTATGATTCCTATCATCACCATTACCACGAGCTATTTGCCATGTAGCACTACTTTTTACTGTACAAAGGCTTATTTTTAAAAAGCACTTTCCTGTATAATGCTCTATCCCACATTACTCTACAATGTAATTTCAGTCAACAATACCAAAGCTACACAGCATGAAGGAAGGAAAACAGTGAATTACTGTATTTTCTGCATCTGATGAAAGAAGCAGAAGGATTAGGCTGGATGCCAGCAGGAAAAAGAAAGAAGTTAAAGCCACAGAATAAGGAGAAAAGATACACTTTATGATCCATTGCTGCATAGCGTATCACAAAAAAAAAAAAAAATAAAATTTTACACTACCTCCAAAAAGCCTTTAGTTTGCTCATTCAAAGGTTGATCTGCAGGTCTGAGATATCAAGAGACAGTAAATCATGGATTAACAATCTTAGCCAGTGTGGAGTGGTTTACAAAATATTATTAGTCCTACTCAGTCTCTATATTTTCTGCGTAGATGATGTCAAAAACAAAAAGTAATGAAAAGGATCAGGGCAAAATCTTCTGAGTAAAGAGGATTGCTATTGAATTCTCAAAGAAACATCAAGGTGGGAAGGAAGGTGATAGTTCCAGGAAATTTTCCAGTCAATGATTTTTCTTCATAGATATGGAGGCAGATGGATTTTGTCTAGGTCTGATTGTGTGTAAGTTTAGCAAAAATTCATGCCTTGTAGAGGACTGATGCAAAACCTGTGAAAATGTTCAGGGAAGTTTTTATTGATTTTAATTGGCTTGGATCAACTTTTAAAAACTCAGCAGTATTTCCCAGCTGACAAGCAAATGGTGCCTTACCCTTTGCCAAACACAGTGTATCTCCCTGTTTAGCCTCTTCTATTTCATGGTAAAAGATAATTTGGTGTTGAGAGTCAGACCATAAAGCTTGCAGTACACCAGAGCTGGGAGGAAGGAAACCCCTCATGACAGCTTTGCTAACATCATGGTTGGGTAGAAACTTCACCATGGAAAACTGCAAAGGAAATAATATAATGCCTGAAACTGTGTAAACCCAATTCTCAGAGACCATTCTGAACATATGATCATTCTGTACACACGTTTCCTTGGCAAATGGGCTGATTGTAGATAATAGTAACACATAAAAGCTGAACCTGGACCTAGTTCAATCTTTTCCCACTGGCAATCCTTTTCAAGAGATGGGGCTGTGCTGACATGACAGCACCTTAATGATTCCATGATTCTATAAATATTGTCAGTGGTCAGTAAGGATGGGTAGTAATTTTCTCATCTGACTTGAAATTCATGTTAAACTGGAGGAAATAAAACCCTTCTGTTTTCCTGAAGGGGGAATATGACTATCCATCCTACATTCCAAGAATCATGGAATGTTTTTTTCCTGTAAATGACCTTAAAGACCACCTTGTTGCAACCCCCTTTCGTTAGAATATATTGGTCAAAGTCCCATCCAATCTGTCCTTGAACACTTCCAGTAATAGGGCATCCACAATGTCTCCAGGCAGCCCATTCCAGTGTCTCACCAACATTTGTCACCTCTTCTATATTTATATTTTGCACAATAAATATTTTATACCAAGTCTGATAGCATATTTGAGCAGGAATTTTAAAGCTAAAACTATGACACTCTAGTAGTATAAGCAAAATTTTTAACTTCCATTTTAAAAATTCCAAATAGTTTTCTCCAATTAAAAAAAAAAGTCATGAAGGATGCCAAATCTCTCTGGAGCAATGGCGAGTTGAGATCCAAAAGAACAGCAACCCTGGGACTGCAGGCTGTCAGAAAAAAACATGAATATATAATCTCATGAGAAATAGAGTAACTTCAGCCTGCCATGGTTCTGACCTCTTTCCGGGCCCTTAGAACATTTTCATTTTTTTGTTTAATTTTTTATATTTATTTAAGTCTCTCATGCTTCCCTTTCAAACATTTATTTTAATAAATCTTTCCAGTTCTCTGAGTTTTCCAAATGCTCTCAACTTTGGCTTAATATTATAATGGAAGTACTGGCTGAACACTGAACTCCAGCAGTCTGAAGGGTGACGAGGATGAATCTGGAACTTAATGGTGGATAACTGACTTTGATGCAGTTTCATCAATCAGAAAGATATAAACTACTTTCTCCTCTTGCACTAACCCTTTTTAAGAAAAATGTATTGATTTTCTTTTTTTCATCAGATAGACATATTAACCAGCAAGGCACACAATGCATTCTCCTGTCTTCAGGGGCATTTTGAGCAGAGATTGATTTTTTTGGCTCTATGGGAAAACAGTCACTATTGAGTGATAAACTCCAAAAAAAAAAAAAAAAAAAGAAGTGTCCTTCCTCTTGTACTGCTGCCAGAATTAACATTCACAAAATTCATTTTGTGAAAGACAAGAAAAAGAATACTTGTCCCCCACACACCCTTCCCAGTAAAACTTTTGATTTGTGGGCACAGGAATCATGGTAGGAGAGTAGTTATGCTAGTAAAATTAAAGAGAAGCATATTTGATTGCTGTAATCTTCCATTAATGAGCCTATCTGTACAGTAATTGGGTGATACAGCCCACTCAGGCCCCTTTGTGGCTGATCATTAGAGATCCCATGGCACTCCTCACAAGGGTAGACTTATCCTCCCTGTCCTTGCCAACTTCAATCACCAGTGATAATTTTGTTCTGCCTATCTGTATTTTCCCTGCACTTTTATCTGGATAAGACTTTGCTTTTCATTTCCTGTACAAAAACTGTTGTATAATGTTTCTGTGTGCTATTAGAGAACCACAGTTTTCCATTCTGAAGATTACAATATCAGATGAAATTATTTCTGTATTATGGATATGTTAAAATATTACAATAGTCTTTTGAAAGTCCATGCTACCTACTTAGGTGAATAAGAATAGGTCTATTTAATTCTCATCTGAAAAGTGGGACTACAATAGGACAACTGCTTTCTCCTGTTTTGATGGCTGCAATTTAGAAACTGCAGAAAAGAACAGAATTCGACCTGTGGAATCAGCATAATTTGAGAATGTGCCTGAGCAGAGAGAAACAAAATTCAAAACCAAAAAAAGTGGTTGCACAGGAATTGCAGTGCTGCCAAGTGATCTGAGCACCAGGATGCATGAATTTTTAATACATCTGTACACTTGCAAAAAGACATACTTGTTATGTTGACTTTTATAAGTTTAATATATAAAGACAATTTTGTCTAGAAAAGTTATTCATGTTGTAAAACAAAATTGTGGTTGGTGCAATGGTAGTTCCCAATGCAAGCCATGTGGTTTTCCTGAAGGAAGACAGGAAACTGGATTCTAGACCTAACTCATAGTAAAGCCTAATTGTCGAGAAATCCTTGACTTCAGTACAATTTCATAAATGATGGTAACTGTTCTGGCAAGGTTGTAACTAATTAATGTGTTGGTGTTTTTTTCTTATGGCTACTCACACACTGAAGGAAGGCAGAAATTTGCATCCAGCTTTTAGATAAAATAACCTTTGATAATTTCTGAAGTAGTATAAAACACTTTGTAGTGTGATAGGTAACCCTGTTTGTTTCTCTTTGCAAAGATTTTGCTAAAAGCATATGATGAAAAATGAAACTGTTTAGAAATTATTTTTTCCCTGTGTTTTCAGGCAAATTATTGCCTAACTTTCTATCCAGTCTTCTTTTCTTCATGAATATTCACTGCAAACCATCTTATTAATGAAAATACCTCTAAAAATGTGTTGAGCAGTCACCACGGTGCTATAGCAATGGCTTAGATTTACATACCAAAACCTCATCCCAGTCAGGAAACAGCATCACTGGAAGAGTTGCACAACACAGCTGTGAAGGCAGAGCAGAAACTAAGAGCAGGAACAGCTTGTATTAACACTCCCAGCAAAGAAATGCTGTCAGGCTGTGTGACAATCTAAGGGCCAGATTATGAGCAGCATCCCCTGAAGCAGAGGGAGATTGGGATGCTGAAGAGAAGGAGCACAACAATGCAGAGGTGCCATCGTGGCTTCTCTCCTCTTTTGGATTGTTGGGAAAGGAGGTGGGTCTGAAGGCCAGGCTCATAAGATTGTGTCACCCCAGGGATGTGTGACAAGACCCTCAGCATTATCAGAACTTGTTTTGCATTTTTTTATCCCCTATCTACTTTCATCCTAATTCCACTTCCTCATGAGCGACACAGGCTGCCATAACAAGCTTTTCCAGACACACTGGAATCAAGTGACAGAGGATGGAGAGGCAGAAGGAAGGGACCCTTCAACCTGTTAGAAAGATTTAGAGGGCCTTAGTTCCCTTCTTCATTAAATCTCCTTTTCCACAAATCATTGCATAATAAGTCAAATATTTTTAGCAACCTAGATTATGTAATAATTTAAGAGATAAGCGTAGAAAGTGCATTTTAGAGAATTAGAAAAATTGCACAAAATCTTGGTATTGCAGAGGTCAACTTGAGGAGTATTTTTGAAATTTCCATATGACCTGTGAATAAATCCCGAATCAGAAAAAAGTAAATTTTGAAAACAGCATTTTCTCATAGGATTTTTGCTTCCTTTTACAGGCAGGATAATACAAGGGAAGCAAGTCTTTTTTAAGAAATAAATGTAGAGAGTTTTGATTAGAAAAGAAGTCATAAATTCAAGTCTGCTCATACCTCAGTGGATTATTCAACTCTAATTAGGATATCATTTAAGTCATTAGCAAGACAAATGTTCTGATTGAAATGGAAAATAGCTTATGTTTATACATTGAAGTTTTAATATTAAAGGTTCTTAGAAAAGAAATGTCTAAATTCCCAATTGAGAAAAAAATTTTTTTTTTTTTTTTTTTTTTTTTTTTTTTTTTTTTGTTATTTTTTTTATTTTTTTAAAAAAAAAAAAAAATTTTAAAATTCCCAATTGAAAAAAATTTTTTTTTTTTTTTTTTTTTTTTTTGGACTGTGATCAGTTTTCTAATTTCTTAAAAAGAAAACAAGTTTAATCAACCCCTGACCTTATTAGAAAGCCATGAGATCATGACATTTCAAATCTTAAGCTAAAACTACATTTGTTTGCAAATTAAACAAAGAATTCCCAGTCCAATATATTAATCTCCAAACATGGATTTAAATCAAATGATGTCTAGTTCCTTTGGTATTCAGCCCCTTACAAATCACTGAAATTATAATAAATGAGATTTAATGTCTGGGAGATTTTTTTCATAGCAAACTATATTAAAAAATATAACAGTAATCATACACTTAGACTTTGAAATAGACATTTTCTCAAGTAAATATCCAAAGGTCTTTTCCTATTGTATAATCTTCTAGTCAGGGAAGAATTTAGGGTTTCTTTACAGTCATAACTCTCTCTCAAGACCACACTTTCTGTACTTCAGCATTTTCTTAATTGTATTTCAAGCTATAGTTTTGTTTGAATGAAGTTCTAACCCTTGTGCACAATGTCTATATGTGGCTTTAAGTTCCATCTCATCTAAATATCTCAGCATAGACTATAGTGATAGTCTCAAATACTGAAGCTTGAAACTTTTAAAACTGATGGAAGGAGACTCTCACATTGAATACACCAACCTAAAGAAACGGTGTCAGGTGAATATTACAAAATTATTTCCTTGTTCTTCAGTAATAAAATTACTTTCAGGAAGTAAGTTCCTTAAAAAAGTAAAACATCTACCATGAATATTCACCTCCTCTCTTCCCAAACCCCTAAAATTATTCATATCTAGAGAGAAAAGAAAAAAAAACCAATCCACCACAAACAAAATATTAGGTTTCTTAATTTTTCAGTAACCAGATTTCTTAATTTCTTAAATCTTCCCAGGACCATAAGTCATAGGGATAAAACTATAACTCAGTGATACATACCAGTTTATCAGTTACATACAATTCTGTTGACAAGGTAAGAATTTCTGTCCTGTCCCTTCTTCTTTTTGGTTCCAAAGGGGACCATATAGATGACATCCCACATAGAGAAGAGACTCTTTATGATATGACAAAATTAGTATCTGATTTTTTGGTTAAAGTGAAAGCTGTATTTGATCAAATTAACATTGTGCATGCTTTTGGATGAAGGTAAATAATTCACAGGTAATAGAAAAAAATCTGAGCAAAAATCACAGTCGTATTGAAAAGCTGTAAATGCAGTCTAATGGGTGCTCTTTACCTTAGGGTTTTTGGAGTCTATTATAGATTCTAGATAGTTCAGTCAGCATAACTTTCTCTGCAGAAATAAAGGGCCTAAGCTTCAGGCACAGAAATGTTGGAAAGGGGATGTGGCTTCACATTAAGTTTCCAGCAGGAACCATACCTTGTTCAGAGGAAGTTCCTCTCCACCTGTGCTTGTGCAGCTGCCCATACACTGCACTGGCAACACTGGCTTTAATACTGAAATAAATTCTTTCTTGAGACACCTCTCATAAACTCTTAGTTAAAATAACTTCTCACCTTTGTCCACTCTTGTTAATAAGGGTGATAAAGTTCAGACTCTGAACTCTGTGTTTCCCTCAGAAGGTCTTGAGTAAATTTTTCTTTATGGATTGACTGGGTTGAAGAAGGATAAGGTGTTTCAGTCAAAAACATATATTTGAGTTAAAGTTAAGATTGGATACATATTGTGGGATCTCATAGTTCAAGGTCAGTCCTTGTTGGGATGTTTTTTGTTGGTTTTGTTGTTTTTATTTTGTTTGTGGGTTTTATTGCCTTTTTAAACTATACACAGGATTATACAACTTTATTTGCTGTTTCTTTGGCCTCTGCAGTAGCTTGATAAGTAGCATTAACGTAGGAAGGTAAACAAGGCAAATTTATGCACTCAGATCTTCCTGTTTGTTCTGCAGTGCTCTAATATACTGCACATATCAACAGAAAGACATTGCATGGTTCACTAATTGAGTTTTTACTTAGGATCATCATTACTATTCATATGGTATCAGCAATGGCTAGGAAAGCCTGCCTGTGGAGTCCATCCTGCAGCTACTGTACTGGCAGTGTTGTGTCAGGCAGCACTTTGAATTTAAGTGCAGTCAAATAAATGATGCCAAAAGTGTGTTTGCCCAGCTCCTTGCAAATGAGACCCACTTAGGGCTGTTATTTCTACCTTTTGTGCTCAGGGGCTGGTGCTGTTTGAATTCCCTGGGACAGATGTGGTTAACTCTCCAATTCACTTTTGAAGACAGATACTGAATGACTTTTATGTGCTACCCTTGCTGCCATGTACACATTAGGAGAGGATTAATGCTTAAAACTCACCTGCTGACCTACAGAGCCAATACCTACAGCAGCACCTGCAATGGTCTCTGTAGCTGGCCATCATTGGTACTTTGATATTCCAGCAGAATGTTCTCTGCTTCTAATTTATAAACTATACTAAGTGTTTTTAGATGCTAATAAAAAGAAGCAGAAACAACAGATTAAGTTCCTTAACCCCCCCCATAATTCAAAACCGCTTTCCAAAAATCACTGAGGTTTGTATATGCACACTTCAATAAGAAAACAAATAGTCTGAGATAACTTCCTTACTCTGGTGTGCAATTCTGACATTCTAGCCAGAAAACGCAAAATAAGTGAGACATGAAAATCTTTTATGTTACTCTGTAAGAGAAGAGAAACATCGGATTTTTATTTTTTTTTATATTCTTGCTGAAATGCAATTCATCAGCTTAAAATCCAAATCCTTGTCAGAAAGAATAGCTTTTACATGTTTGTGTCTGGGAAGAACTGAAGCTATTGATTTTTAAATTTTAGGGTTTTGGCTTTCTGGGGGACATTTGGAAGGGTATCAAGGCTTCTGGAATTTACTAGTCCCAGCTTAAGCAGAGAGTGGGTTGTAGTAATATAACAATTTTATTTAATTCTAGAAAACAACAAATTCAGAACCTGCTATGCACAAATCACATTTCATAACTACAAGAGAAAAAAACAAGAACTCAACATCCCATTCCCAAGAGTTTAATTCACCAGCTCTATTGAGATTCTTCCTTAAATTATTAAAGGGCTCAACAGAGATGAGTAGAGGAAAGGAATTAAAGTGTTTTATTGTTTTTGCAGAATTTTTAGGAAGGGGTGAATGCCTCTTTAGGAGATTTTTAAGACGCTCAGGAAACCTTCCCTCACCCTGAAAGTGTGCTCTGTATCACAGGTGTTTTTTTTTCTCCAGTAACCCCTGACTACCTCAGTCCCAACTTCCCACTCCCAGCAGAGCGTTAACACCGTGCAGACTCAGGTGCTGCAATTGTGAAGCATTTCCTCATAATTACAACATGCTTTTTGTGGTACCACTTAAATAAGATCATCTTCAGAAGCTTTACACACAAGATCAAGCTCCCCGAGGAGCTTAACCTAAGATTAACATTTAGTCACAAATAGAAGCCATTAAACTAGAGCTGAGAAGATAAGATCAAATCTTCTGTTTGTAGTGAAAGGGAAGTCGCTGTGAGGTCAGATTTCCACTAAATGTTGGCTGGCTTTCCCTCCTTCAATCATGAGAAAATAAATCAAATCCCACTGAAAAATATTCAGTTTGCATGATATTGTGCTCACAAAACAGTAAATTTGCAAACTAATTATTTGGCTGGAAGGGGAAAATGTTGAATAAACTGCACCAGGCAGTTTTGCCACTCAGGTACACCACACCTAAATTTAATTCACCAAAGCAAGCATTTAACACAGCGAAGACAGCACCTCTGAACCTGTGCAAATCTGTGGCGTAGATATCCACAGAATCAATCAGGAATCTGAATACTTTCCTTGAACAGGAACAACTTTGAAAAATGTTTCAAATGGGGAAGCATCCCAGAATTGATTTGCTTGTCCACTAACAAGCTGGAAAATTCTGTTTATTTTGTGCAGGAGTCAGCTGTGCCTGTCTAGGGTTCAAATCAACTTCCGAGGGTAAAGATAATTTCCCCAGCACATCAGATCCCCTTTATTAGCCTAATTAGTTCCATCTGCAACTGACTTTAAACAATACCAATTTCTGACTGACTCAGACATGAAAATTAGACATCTGGCAATGTGGACTTAAGAGACATGCACCACTCTTCTGCAGAAACATCTGAGAACCAGGCAAACAGAGGAAAAAAGGTTATTATTTCCTGTGTTTAAGGTTGTGTAATTGTTCAACATGGTATGAATTAGAACATATGAAAGAAAGGTAAATCCTCATAATGCTAGAAGGGCTTAACAGGGGGAATCAATTTAGGACTTAGCAGGTTGAATAATAAGTTTATCAAATATGTGGTTTAAGGTCAATAAAATAACTTGCTAGTTTTATGGTGAATTAAGAAAATGATGGGAAAATGAAAAGTTAGAGTGTTTTGGTTTTTTTTTTTTTTTTTGATGTTAATAAAATATCTGAAAATTTACACCAGTTTGATGTACAAGAAGAAAACAACAGTAACAAAACAATTTCAAAATAAGTGGCTTATATTATATTATTACATTTAATAATAAAAGACTGTTTGCACTGTGAATAGCTACACATCCATTTTTTAACTTGTAGATTTTTCTGGCTAACAGCCAAAAATATCAGCTCTTTGAATACCTCTTATCCCAACACAGCTTTTAGACCAGTATGTGCTTTTCCTATAATAAAGAGTCCCATGAGCAGCAACACTAATAAATCTGGGGGTGTACTAAACTTATGAAATTTCTGGAAATTACTCCAATCTAGCACACCCAGCTGTCCATTTCTTAATACTGGGAATTTCAACCCAGTAGCATCATCAGTTGCAGCCTTTATTCCCCAAAATTCTTTCTCCTTTTTCACCCTAATGACATCTTTACCTCTCAGTGCTCCCCACTGACCAGCTGAGAAGGTCACCCCACTGACTCAAGGGATGCCCTTGCAGACTTTGCCTTCCCAGCAGGACAATCACTACACACAAGTGGATTAGGGGGTTTTTAAGCCTAAATCTCAATTCTCCACCCCAATTTTCCCTCTCACACACAAGTCCTTGCTTCCCCTGCTTCAAAAAGGGGATGGGGAAAAGAGCATGCCACAAAGTCAATGATTTCTGACACAAAAGACTCATGTCTGCATCAGAAATTATTAGAGAATTTCAGTTTGCAAAATACCACATAAGAGAACACACAAATGACAAACAACATTAGAAACAAAATTAGGCCAAAGTAACACTCTACATTCCAAAACACTCCCCAGAACTGACTGGCAGAATGAAATTCCATTGCACAGGTTGTTCCTGCATGTATTGCTGATCACTGTCAGACTGGTAATATTAATTGAATACTTTATTCAGCCAAGCATACAGCTGATGAACATTGGAAAAGGATCCAAATGGTTTCTAAATGTATTTCTTAAATTAATTTAGAAACATATTCAAAAAATGCTGCCTAGCTAGCTCTCCTATAGGTGCAGTTATTTATTTATATTCTAGACACTTACTTTTTTTTTTTGTTTCTTAAGAGGAATTTTCAGAAACAAACTTTCAATTTAATCAGTCATGTTAATTATTATCAAAAGAATATTAATGTTAGTCCATTTTGAAACAAAGTCACAAAAACACCCACAACAAAGAAACACCCACAAAAAGGATCCCCACACAACAAAAGAAAACCAAAGAACCCCACACAAAACAATAATTAAAAAAAACAATCAAAACAAAGCAACCAAAAAAACCCCAAACAAACAACAAACAAGAACAATGATCAAACTCAAAACAAAACCAATGACCCAAACATAAACCCAAAACCCAAATAGCCCCAAAAGACAAATCACAGAAGTGAAATGGAACTTTCTGACAGCTTTGGACACAGACTAATCTCAGCTGAGAAACCTTAATGTATAAGTGCTTTTGACATTAGGCAAAACCTTGGTGTCTTATCAACACTGTGATAACCAAAAATTCAGAATAATTCAAAACCACCACAGAATGCTTTGAACAAAGTTGCCTCGCACTTGGCCAAAGAGAGTTATTTATGTATTTGAATGCAGTTATCTCCTCATAAATGCTAGGGCTAGTGCAAAATCCAGGCTGACATGTTCAAACAAATATCACAACAATGAGAGGCAAATAACAAGGTTAAAATGCTGGTGGTCTGTTGACCTTACAGTTATGACTTTTAACGAACCACCTGGATTTTAGAAAGCAAAACATTTAAAGGATTCAAAAAGTACACAGAAAATCTGGAACAAAGAAAAAACATAAAAAAATCTTTAGACTTATGGTTTTCTTTCCACAGGACATCTCCAGCCCTCCTTAATGCTTACTTTGTTGTTTGAGCAGCAGGGACAAAATTAAAACTCGTTCAAGCAGTTTGAACCCCCAGGTGATATCAGGACTTAGGTTACTGCTGCAAAGAAGCTTTTGAGCTGAGAACTACTTTGATGAGACAATTTCAATAATATTCTGACCTGAATGTAGTCCATGGGAGTTTTATCACTGATTTCAGCAGAGCCAGGATTTCATGCAGTGAGTTACTGTAATTTAGATTAGTCTTGCAACTTGCTCAGAAGATGATTCAAAAATACAGTGAAGCCAAAGGGAGCTGTATTTAATCAAGTTTAATCCAATTAGTTAATTGAACCTAATAGTATTTTAAAATGTTAATCAAAGCTAAGCAGATTTCTAAGGTTTTTCCAGGGAGCAAAACCTGCTCCATTCTAAATAATGTATCATGCAAAGTTTGATGATTTTATGAGATACCTTTTAGCTCTTGGGTATTTAAGTTTATGGCATGGGGCTAGGTTTGGGATTTTTAAAAAGTGCTTTTATTTTTCCATTAATAAAAGGAGAAAAAAGCCCAACAACCCTAATTCTTAAGTCATAGAAACTTTGTTGGATTAAACAGGCAGGATTTCCAAGACTTCTGTCTTCCCTTATTGATTAAAGCAGATGAACCAGAAATTGCTTGAATAGTCTCACAAGATATTTGCCTTTTATTAGAGTAGGATGTCCCTTTCAGGTCTAATATCTATTTTATTAAAGTTCAGCTGTAATGAACTAAGAAGATAATCTAGTTTTCAGTTACTAGAATGATCTATTTTATTGCTCAAAATTCCTTATTTTATTCCTGTGCAAAGCAATTGGTTGGTTTTTGGGCGTTTTTTTTATGCTGTAAGTAAAACCACTTGACTAGTCATGCCAGAAATCAGACTATTCTAAAGGTTTTCTGAAAAATGTGCTTCCTATAATTATGTTATACAAATCATGCTATAAATTAAGATTTAATGCATCTCATTTAAAACCACCTGATAGTAAGATTCACCTAAAAAAATAAAAGGATTTGATCTGTGTTCCACAGAGAAGGCTCTGACTGGACAATCTTAACCCTTATTAACAATTTAGTGAGGGTATTTAAAAGACAACAACTCAGTATCACCATGGGTGTGGGGGAAGAACAGAACACTCACAAGTCAGAAATACCCTTCTGCCTATTTGCCTCTTCCTGTGCAACAGACTCTGGTTTTGTGATTATTGTTTCTGGACAGGGAACATCAAAGCACAAAGCAAAAGAGTTTTGTCTTCCTGTACAGACTTCTGCTTTCCTTCTTTCCTGTGTGCATTAATGAGCTCAGCACCAGACACATCAGTCATTTCTGGAGGCTTTGAGGTTCTGTTAAACTGCAAGAATTAAGCAGTAATAGAGATGATAATATCAGCTATGTACTCTTTGGATATCCACCATACCAGCAAAGTAAATAAAGCCATATAAATTAAATAAGCTTTCATGATTAATAAAACATGTGCATATGGCAACCTTATTAGTGTGGTGAAAGGCAGAATTTAAATTTCATAGCAAATGAAATCAGAGATTTTCAGATTGAAAGTAAACAAATGGGTTTGATTTTTCCCTGCTCATCTAAATTGAAGTTGCTCCTCCTGAGCTGTTCAAAAATTGAGTTAACATCTGAGTCAGCAAACTTCCAAATCAATTCTGGAACTTGCTGATATCTTTCAGGCCCCAGAAATGTTGTACCTGGAGTTCCTTGTGCATTTTTGTTTTTCTGCTGCACTCAAGGTGTTGTTCACTGTTTCAAGAGTTTATTCATCCCTCCTCAGAGGCCTCCTCTGATCTTTGTCACTACAGGATTTTACTTCCCGTTTGAAGACCCACTGGCCTAGGAAGCTGGTTTCAAAAGGAATAAAAGGATAAAAGGCTAAAGGATAAAAGTCTTGTGCACTCATTTGGGGAGAGCTGTGTCAGAAGAACTGGAAGAAACTGAGCATCTCCAGGCATTGTTTTCTTCAAGTCTCAAAACTTAGCATCACTCAGTAGCCAGTAAAGTGCTCACTTCACCTGCCACTGCAGCATAACCATTAAATGTGTTTCTGTCGTGAGCCACTAATTTCCTTGTACAAAAGCACTGAAAAATCAGACATAAAGACATAACTTCAGAAATTAATTTCTAACATTTCTGCATTCACATATTCACATTCATTTGACTTTCTTCAACTTTTCTAAAATAAAACAGGAAGAATTAGTAGGGGAGAGAATTTCCTAAAACAAGATTTACTTTGAAGCTTGTTATGATTTTATAATTGAGGTAAATGCTTTTGTTCTGTCCATACAAATACAATAAATGTGAGTTTAAATAAATATTCAAAATAAATAATTTAAAAATTGGTCAGGACATGTGGAAAGAGTACATGCAATATTATTATTAGTGTCTTAATTTGGTAAAATGGATTTAAAAGGACATGATCAAACTTGGTTAAAAGTGTAGAAAGTTAACTTCAGCCATTTGTCTAAGTGTTTTACTGAGTTAGTAACTAATGTATCACATATTAGCTTGTGCTCTTTAAATATACCTATTAACCTTAATTAATTTGTTAATAGTTTTCTCTTAATATAACTGAAAGATGAATAGGGAATATCCCCATCAATAATAAACTAGAAACTACAACAATTTATACAACTTAAAGTTTTTAAATTTATCATTTATATCATAAAAACTTATTTATAGATGTTTCCATAAAGTACAAGCTCTAAATGCATTTTCCCATTATTATATCTCAGTAGTGAAGCAGACATGGAAATATTATTGATATTATCCAAGAGAGGATGCAATGTTTATTGCAATATTTGCTTCAGTAAGGCCAGCCACAAACTTCACATATGCTCTTTATACTGTAATTAGATCCAAATCTCAGAAGTTACTCAGGCAGCTGGGGGCTGGTAAAATCAATGTGAGACAGTGGCCTAAAAAAGGAGCTGAAAGTTTAAATACCATCATGTTTCTGACCCTTAATCTCTTTGAGAATGTTCATCTAAAAATTGCACATTCAGTTTAATCTAATTACCAAGGCTTCTTTTTTAGTTCAGAATAAAAAGGCAGATGAAGGGGCTCTCTCATTGGAATTTCTATCCATTGAACCCATGAATAAAAAATAAAAAAGCTAATTGATCCATTCATTTTGAGTACTTTTGGAGAAAGGGGAGATGAACCTCACCCTTGGTGGTTTCTTTTTCTGTCCTTAACCTAGGAGAGTAAGTCAAGGGTTCTGTGCCTGGAAATCAGGTGTAGTAGAGTCTGTATCAGAGCACCAGAGGGATCAAGAGGTAGAGTCCTGTCCCCACAACAGAATTTTACTGTAAATTGAGATGTGTTTGGAAAATTTTGTTGGTTCATATACATTCCCTCATGCTAAAAGCAAGAAGAGGCTTTATCCAGGTTCCCCAAATCATTGCACCAACAAAATTTTCTAGGATAGTGTGGGGGACACAGATTAAAACACAGGTCTCCAGAATTTAGATGAGGCAGACACAGCTTCTCCCCTCACATCCTCTCTGGTACTGAGCTCATGTTTTAGGAAGTGTCAGTGGAGCATGACCCCTATAAAAGCTGTGGCTCCTCCTAATGCTGTCCTTATGGGAACCAGGTGCTGTGATCATTTTTAGTGGATTCTGTGGCTCTTATCATAAAATTGTGGCAACTGTTTTCTGATAAGGAGCTCCTTCTCTCATTTTTATGACTAACTGGTCCTCTTTTCCTTAAAAGTGTTTTTCTCCTAGGCAGGCTACTCAGGATGGTTATGGAACCTCCATCCTGGGAAAAAAAATCGATGCTTAACTGTGTATGACTGAGCAACCTGACTTTCTCAAGACTCAAGACTTGCTCCTAAACTCAAAGCCAGCTCTGCCCTGAGTGGGAGCTGGAACCAGGAGACCTCCAGGAATTTTTTTATTCATTGCTGTTTTAGAGTTATATGTTCCTTTCTTTGTCAGTTGGACAATTATCCAACTCAGCTCCCATTTTAATTTATCAATTAAAAACTGATGAGAATTGTTGATGTTTGAAACCAATCAAGACTCAAATAATATTAAGGCCATCATTGCCTGGCTCTAGTACACATAAACCTCAACTCATACACAACTGCTATGGCTGTTTCAGGAAGCAGCAAATGTTTCTTTTTCCCAGTCCCTGCCCATTTACACATTCAGCTGATCCCTGTGGTCACTGTGCTTGCATTGGGCTTCTGCCAGTGAGTTATTTCAGAATCTCTAAATCATATAGAGAGAGTCTCTTATATTCTTTATTTCAAACATATCAAAATAATTGGGTTTTTTTTGCTCCCTTACAAACCAAAGAATTCTCAGTTACTTACACTCTTACAGAATAAAATCCATAATTTGAAATGAAAATGTTTTGTTGGAATTTTTGCTGAGTTTTATCTTAACTTTTTTAAAGATAATTTTTTTTTCCTGGCTAGCAGAACATATAAAGTGAATGAAAGCTTAAATGGACTTTAGTTATCGCAAAGACAGAGCAATTGGTTTTCAGGAACTGCCAATAAATGACAATTTTAAATCTGCTTAGGTTCTTCAGGTATTTAGAGATTCTGAGCTTTTTCAAAGTTAGTGATTAGAAGTATGTATTAATAGGCTATAAAGATCTTTTATTTCATATGAAATTGTTGCTAAATTTAAAAAATGGCTGAGACTCAAAGTGAAAAAAAAAAAAAAGAAAACCAAACCATTCTCCATCTTGCAAATTCAGTATACAGCCAAAAAGAAACTGAATTTAATCCAGGAAAAGAGAGATCTCTTTTACTTTGAACACTGATTAAGCTTCCATTTTAAATATCCAGGAATTTATTCTTGGGCATTAAATAATGACAAAGAAATACTAAGTTTTGTGATTGTAATTTGCAAAGTGATGACTCCAGAGACAAAATAATTTGAAAGCAAGTTCTATTAGGGATTTATCCTATGAAAGAAATATGTATTTTCCCTCTACAGAACTCTTGAGATGATATTGAGACTCACTAGTGTATGACTGAATAACTCAAAAAAATGAGACTGAAAATTAGGAGTTCTTTAAAAGGACCAAATTAGCTATTCATTAAGCCACAATTCAAAAAAAAAAAAAAATTTATAGCCAAGACTAAAATTCCATCTTCATTCCACAGAAGAACTCATAAATAAAAAGTAACACAAAAAAGAGAAAGGAGTTTCTAGCACTTAAGTTATATTAATTTTTGCTTATGAAATATCTAAGCTAAGGAGAGTCAAAACCACAGAAAATACACCAGAATGAGGTGTACTTATAGAAGAGAATTATTCCCACAATTGTATGTTGTATGGAACCATAACTAGATAGAAATAAAGGAAAATAAATGTGGATACCAGAATTACAGGAACGTAAATCATATAAATTTTCTGTGCCCTATATCACTGATAATGATTTCGTCATTTCCAATTTATTTTCAACCACAGAGAAAGTTAAATTCTGTGTATAAGGGAAAAAAAGTATGATTTCTATTCACAATCAACCAATATAAAAATTTTATCTCTGAAGATATAAACCAGTACATCCAAGGTACCTGTTTATCCCTTGGGTATATTAAGATACATACCTGAAAACCTGAACAATATCTTTAATGATGTTCAAAAGAAAAAAGAAGGATGAATATCTTATTATAAAAGAAAAACATTGATGTTTGAATAATCTAATTAATTCCAGACATGAATTTGAGAAGATTTTTTATCTTGCAATTTTTGGCAAAGTAAACATGAAGAATTATACCATCTTCTGTCCCTCCAGTTCTTCTCAATTATTGATTCCTTTCTATTCATTTAACCCCTTTTCCTTTCACTTTACTGTGAGGCCCCTGTGAACTGTATCACATCTATAGAAGAAGTTTAGAAATATTTCCAATTCTGTGGAAGCCAGCATGGCAAAAAAGCATAATCTCAATGTCACTTGATGCTCCATTTAGCAGTACCAAATGGATTAAAATAGCATTAAAGGCCATGTAAAAGATTTATGAATTGACTGACAGATCATGCAAAAAGCTTTTAAACGAAGAAAAAAACCCTTCCATTTCCACTCCACATCTTTAGTTGAGCTTTGTGGAACTGATATCTTTTTCTTCCTTTGGTGATCTGGATGAACAAGATTAATAACCAGTAAAAGCTGCCTGTAACAAAGGTAAATTGGAAATAATTGAGAGGATATGACAGGTGTATAAGATGTAGCTTCAAACAGAGCTAGATGCTGTCCTGGGAAGCAATTACTCTGGGAAGGATTTAGGGGCTGTGAGGGGAGGCAGTAACTAACACCAGTCCCCAGTGGAATAAGGCTGCACAAAGGGCCAGAGATGGATGGATATACAAACCAAGTAATGAGAGGGATGGAGGAATAATTTTACCTCAGTCTGTGGCATCAGTAAGACAGATGATGTAACACTACACACCACTCTTTGATCCCCATAAATAGTGACTATTGAGTAATAACCATAAGAACAACTCAGGGCCTGGGGAAAAAAGGCTTTATAGTGAGAAACTGAAAGACTTCAGTCTGTATAATTTCAAACAAAAAATAATGTACCATTATTGTGTAAGTGTCTGCACACATACACAGAGACAAAACTGATGGATATTAATGATCTCTTTAACCTACACAACAAACATAATTTATAAATTATGTACTAAAATAAATGATAGTGCTAGTAACTAACAAGTGAAAGGTCTGGAGCCTTCATCCTTCAATAGTTTCATAATCAGACAGGACCTTCCTGAAATATATGATTTAATAAAACATATTCTATTTGATTTCACATAAAGATGATTTTCAATGGCCTAAGCATACAAGAATAAGAGAAAAATAGTCCAGGTCACCTCTTGTTCTTTTCTGTTCTTAGCCACTATGAAGCTGAATGCCTTAACGCATTCAGAACATTTTAACACTTGCCATAGACTTCATTAGAAAATGTCTGCCTTAAAAGAAATAAAAAGGTAAAACATGGACCACAGCTAACTGAATAGTGTGAGGTAGCGTGAAACTCATAATGACAGACCTGATAGGTATTTTCTGGGGCAAAAGTATTCATCACTGAAAAATATGTGCTAATAACCATGAAAAAACCTTCACCATCGAGGCATGTGATCCACTGAGGAGGCAATTTCCTGCCCAGAGCTGCCTGAGGGCACTGGAGGTTGGTATTCCATGGGCTCATGCCACCTCTAGCCAACATTAGGGAAGGAGGATCCCTGGGATTTGCTCTTCTCCCACACCACCTACCTGGCACCAAAACTCACACAACACAGAAGGAAAACAAGTCTCCAAGAATTTAATGTGACATTTGTTTGGATTTCACACATATTGGAATTCAAGTTCAAGGAGCCTGCAAACACCAACATCATCCCTCCTGGAACTTAAAGGTCTCTTTGAACCATTATTTAGAAAAAAAAAAAAGTTTCTGTTTTCTCCTTTAATTCTTTTGGCTTTTTTCACAGAAGCTCAAAATCCTCTCTGATCTTACATGCTGAGACAGAACCTGTTGTTTTCCCAACGCAGAGGACTGACACAATGACATAGCTGAGCCAAGCCATGGACCTGACTTGTGAACAACATTGATTTAAGATTAATTACTAGTTTTCTCCTTTTCTCTCTTTTTTTTTTTTTTTTTTTTTTTTTTTTTTTTTTTTTTTTTTTTTTTTTTTTTTTTTTTTTTTTTTTTTTTTTTTTTTTTTTTTTTTTTTTTTTATCTGCATGTTTTAAGTGATACCTTTTATTCAGATAATTTCTATGGTCTTGTTCTTGCTGCAGTGAAGAGATGCAGAGGCCTTCCTAGGTCAGTTATCCTGCTGAAATTACCTAAGAAGGAATGATTGCCTTGCAAACATGAAGAAAAGCAAATTAACTGATACCTGCTGTAGGGCTTATTTAAAAAGTCATGGCCTAGTGATTCTATTATTTTCAAAAAAATCTACTAGAAGAAATGTAGCTAAGATGTTCTCTGCAGAAATTCTGCAGAGTTCCAGTCCTTGAAATATGGAACAATTCATGAAAGGAGGAGTAGTGTTAATAACTGATGCCAAGAATCAAAGTATGTTCAAAGCATGCAGGTGAAAGGAAGACATAACTATTTTTTTTTTAATATTTCTCTATCCTTTGTCTCAGTGTCTTTTTTCAGCAGTGATTTAAGATTAAGGCTTTTGCATCCATATCCATCTTTCCCTGAATTAGCATTAGTGTTGTGCCTCATAATTAGAATTATCTCTATCTCCTTTTCTCTGGTTGTGTATCTATTTCCTTCTGTTTCTTAAAACTATTTTTCTACTTTTCAAAAAAAACCCCAACAATCTGTACTTTTCCTTCTCTTCTTAGTGGTGTCCTGTGCTGGAGCTCTTTGCCAACTGCACCAGAGGGTGCTACCAGACCTCCTCTCCTCTACTAAATATTCAGCACTCATGCAAATGTTGTCTTTTGTTTGATCTACAGGAACTTATTCAGCTTCAGGACAGAGGCAAACCAGAACAGTATAGAAAATACTGCCAAAGTCTGTGTAATGCTTTTCCTTTTTCCCTGCTTATCCAGGGCCCTAGAATGTAACTACACATTTTTCCCCTGAAACTTCATCTGTCCCTACAAAGAAGGAGTCAGACCCCTCTTCTAAAAAAAAAGGGTGAGTTAGGCAGTGCAGTTGGGTTGTGCAGTGGTTTTTCATCTGCACTGTAACAGTCTCTCCACTACAGCAGCCAAGATGAATTACTGAAGAGCAGCAGCACATCTTCTGCCTTCTTCCAGCTCTGACACTCACAAGTCTTTCCTCACTGACTCACAACCAAGCAGAAATCTACCTCGTTATGCCACTAAGCAGATTTTCCAATGGGCTAATTAAATTAGCTGATGGAGAGGTCCCATAGGCATAAGAACCAGTACAAAGTAGTCAGCACCTGCCCAGAGCTGGGATGAAAGGTGGCCCAGTCAGGAGCCTCCCTTCCAGAGAAAAATTGTCACTCTGCATCTCAGTGAACTATGTCTCAAACCAGATTGATTCAAACACAATTCATATTTCCTTTATTTTTCTTTCTGCAACCTTAAGTGGTATTTTTTTTTCAGATCATTTAATTGATCTGAAACAATCACTGACTCATAGCAGGAGTCATGCAAGCAGAAACCAGACCTGGGTGCTCCTGCCTGTCCCCTTGCCATCATCTTCTCAATTAAACAAACAAAACTGCTTTTTCAGCCACAAAATAAGAAACAGACCTTGATGTAAAAAAAATAAATAAAAATCTATCATAAATTTAGAAAATTATTACCTCTTAGAGAGGGGAAGAGAAGTGTCACTGAAAAAGGATCTGTAATAGAATGAAAACAAGGGTGGTTAAATTCATTTGTATCATTGCAGCCTTTTTAATATTGATTACCCTTGAACTTGGTTCTTACTGGACTGATCCCAGGGCTTTCAGAAACACTGGAGGTGGTAGGGAGGGTGGGAAAAAGACATAGAGGTGTCCAAAGCTCATGATTATTTTTCATTTTAAGAGTGAGAAGACTAGAGCTTAAAGTAAAGGTTTCGATCCTGATGTAATATACAATAAAAGTTACCTTAGAGTTAGATCCCTCCTGAAGTCATGGATATGGACAAGAAACATACCCAAATGATATTCCTTAAAATTAACACAACATTCACATCAATTTTGTTGTTAATTAATAAACTACATAAATAAAAAGTCTTGGTTGTCTTCTGATAACCAGAGATTAATGACTAAATTAGGTTTCAGTGTATCAGTCCACGATGAAAAGTCTTAGAAATATAAACACTTTTTAAAATAATTCAGTCAGAATTTTTCCAGTTTCTGGTTGTAGTTGGAGTATGTATGCATGTGGATGTGTGTATGAGAAGGAAAAAGGGAAATAGAGTCACTTTACACTATCCTGTGAACTGTGAAAATTTTCCTGCTGAGGTTCATTGCCTACAGCAGACCTCCAAGAGCTCAGTATCCCAAAATGGCCCCAACTGAACAAAGCACAGGTCTTATCAGCCACACAGTCTTTTTTTCAATTCCTACTTCCCACCTACAATTGATTTAAAAAAAAAAACATAAAAATACAGTTTTATCTTACTGATAGTTCTGTTAATTTACCTTGCTTAGAGCGAGGAGGAACTAAAAAGCCCAATGGTTGCACCAGTAGCCCCCATGGTTCAGATGGTCGTAAAAGAAAAAAAAAAAAAACCCACAGTGCATTTGCTTCATCTGAGCAGTCAAAATAATGAAACCCAGTTGTGAAGACTGTCAGATAAAAACAATAAATTGTGGAAGTAATAAAATTGTCACAAGGGAAAGACAAGGAGCAAGATTTAATGAGACAGAATGGACAAGTAAGTAAATTATTTATTTGAAGTCTCCGCTCAGACATGACATGCTTCACTATCTTTCATTAACTCATGCATAGGTCTGACCTGCTGCACTGGATGTAGTCACTGTTCTGTCTTCTTTCCTAAGTGCACAACGTTTATTGCAGACTAGTCATGAGCAGTTGTTTCACTAATAATTTATTGTCTTCATAGTGTTGGCCAATACTGATAGACTCAGCCTATACCCAACAGATAGTTATCTAATGAACATCCACTCTATAAAAATGATAAAGGGATTCTTTTTTTCTGCATAGACACCTGAGGTCTTCAAACAGCATGGTTCAGCTGGTGGGTGTACAGTCAGAAGATATTATACTAGATTTCAATTATTTTCACAGAAATTATTTGTTCTTGAGTAAAAATATATCCACCTGGATTTGATGGGTCCAGGTCCAATGCATGCCAGCAGCTCCACAAGCATGGGGAGGCATACAAAAGGTTTGTACTTGGGTTACTGAAAAATCACAGAATATATGCATTCTTGGACTTTTTTTGGATGGCAAGATGCATAGAGGTTGGTATTGCAGATGTAATTAAAGCAGTTATCCTCAGGCCCTGTATCCATTTCATTTGGTTCAGATACATGACAGGCAACCTTTCATTAGCAAAAGGCTGGAATGATGAGCTAGGCTTTAGTATGTTCTTTTAACTGAAGAATTCATGCCCCATTTTAGATTCCCAACCACTATAATATTTTTTCCATCTAGCCTACTTGGGTGTGAGGGAGAAAATGTGGCAAATTATTTTACAGGCAAGGAATAATTTAAATGAGTTATAACTTATTGCACGATGAGTGTTTCAGTCATGAGGATTGAGGGAACAAGTCGGAGAGAAGTTTGCTGCTTTATTTGATGATTGCTTGGCTCTTCTTTGTAGCTCTGGGAGCTACTCTGTGAGACAATTTCCCAGTGGTTTGAAGGATAGTTGGGAGCATGAAATCTACTGAGTAGACTGAATCCTCATTTCAAGCATCTCATGGAAAACTAGTGACCATTTTATTTCTGCAGTGCTTCTTCTCACAATGACTTTGCTTAGAACACCTTTATGAATTAAAGCAATTCTAAGCAATTTCCTTAGCCTGGAAGCACAGTGAGCTGCCAACACAAAATACACGACAAATTTTACATAGCACGTTGCAGGTCTTTAGTGAACCAACTCTCAAATCAATTATGTCTGCTGGCAAGGAAACCTTTACACTCTAAATAATTTAAAGTGCAGACTTTGTGGCATGCAATTCCTTTCATCAGCAGCAAGATTGATTTCACCTTGTGGTATCTCTGCCCTACAGAAATGGCCTTTTTTAGTTTAGTTTTCAAAGTTATCACAATAAAGCAGTAAAGTCTGCAACGTGCAACATAAGTTACATCTGTTCTTCTCAGATCGGATAGGCAGTCATTAGTCAAAGTAAAAAATGACTGAAAAGGCAGCACTGAACATTCTTTTCCATTCCCTGTTATAGTCTTGCAAGAGGAGTTTGTAGAAAATACCTTATTTTAAACATTGATAAAGTTTAGCATTTATTGGGGATGACATTCAGAAGGAAAAGTAGATTATTTCAGAGTGCATGTAGAGTTTAGTCACAGTACATCCATGCCATGTAATTTCCTTCATGCCCAAATAACCTAAGCACAGCTGATGTGCCAAACAGATCTGTATTGGTCAGCTACATAGATGTGCCCTTCTTGAACCTAAGGGAGGACTGTGAGCTTGAGATCTGAACCCACTAACCTCAGGATGGTTTTGCTTTCAATGGTTATGCAAAATCCTCCATTCTCTTTCCAGATCCATACACCAGAAAATACTTTAAATTAAGAATGCTTTTGCCAGTTTCCCCATGGCTTCACTTGGCACCCAAGCAATAAGAAAGAAAAGTTCCACAGCTACCATTGATTTATTCAGAATATTCTTTTAGACTAAAGTCAAATTTCTTTGGCTACTTTGACAAAATACTGCACTAGCAGGAAATCTGCTTCCTATAACAATCTAAATAGATTCGAGGAAAAAATATCCCATTCTTCTTTAACACAAATGAAAAATTGGTGATTTTATTAAGCCAATAAAAATTAAACTACCTTTGCAGTAATAGAATATTCAATTGGTTTCAGCAAATAAAGTACAAATTTAAAAAATGAGAAAGAGAAGAAAAAAGAAAATATTAGTTTGCCTACTTAGCTTTAGGATTTCAGTCAAGGGCACTCTAATAAAGTACACATTTCCCTGCTTATGGAATATCCTTTGAAAGCTGAATGGTGAATATGTTTTACAAACATGATCTCTGAGTTCAGAGAGAAAAGAGGTTTTGTACAACTGAATCCGGGTGGCTTCCTATTCCATTACTGATATTGTACATGCAGAAGGATGGACAAAGTTAGACAGGGATTTTAGCAGAGAGAACCTTACCTGTGCTATGTAGAGTGGTCTCAATTTCTAGACTAGCTGGCCTGTGGAGTATCATAATTACAATCTAATTTGAGTTATTCATTGGAGATTAGTTTCTCCACTGACTTCAGTTTTTGAATTAGGACCTCCTTCAGTAACTTAAGAGTCATTCAAAAAGAATAAAAACATAAATGTTGCACAAAACACCCTCAAACCAAACAAGTTATTCATTCAATTTTTCCAGGCATTCTATGATTACATGGGAACTACTCAAAATTCAAAGTTCAAGTCCAAGCCAATGCTTCCATCAAACCATGTATACCAAAACTGTGCTGCAATATTTCCATCTCTACTCACTGTGTCAGCCGAACTGTGGTGTCTGAAGATCCATGATCTCCATTTATTTGCCAGAACTCCACAGGCATTCTCTCTCTCATTCTGTGTAAAGGGCCAAAACAAAACATTGACAAACAATAGAAAATCTGACACTGTACCTACTCACAGTTTTAACCTTTGCATAGACAAAACACTTAGATCAATGCTTGGCTGTGCTGCCACAGCAAACCAGAGTGCAAGCTAGAATGCAGCTTCAAATTCAAACCTGATTTTAGTCATGTGTATCCTTGGAATTGCAGAATGATACTCAAGTATTCAAGTTTGCTGAGAGCCTCATAAAATCATTGTCATTGTCTTTTGATTTTCTGAGAAATAAAATGATCTGACACATTCAAGAGATTATAAACCTCTTCAATTGCATTTTGGATTTTACATAAGTATATACTTACCAAGAAAAAAATTAATGCCTTATTCCAAGTACTCAATTGCTCCAAGACAAAAGACATTATTTTTAGCCAGTTCAAATACAGTAATTTTAAGAGATTCAATTTGATAAATGCAAATTTTGCTCTTCTTGCTGTGTATATAATTTTGCTGTGAAGAGACGGATTCAGCTAAATAGATGTTTTAAAAAAAATATTTAAATTATTCAAGTTATAAGAGTAGCTTATAGTTGATAATTTCTTATTTTCCTTTTTTAGAATACAAAAGTTACCAGAAATTCCAGAAATCCCATAATGGACAATAACTGAAGGGGAAAATTTAGTCCAGTTTCTTATTTATTCTCTATATTCTTAGGCAGTTGAAATTACCCTCTTTCAATAATTTCTAGCATATATATTTTCCATATCCATGCAAAAGTTCTCTTTGTGAGAACCACCTCAGATTTCTGGAATAAACTTTCACAGCAGTAAATTTGGCCAGCTAATTAAATGTTTTGCACAATGGATCTTTTTTACAATTTGAATTGTTTTCTGTTTCAGTTTCATTGACTGTTCTGACGGTGTGTAAAACAGTATTTGGTTTATCTTGTTTATCTCACCCTCCTTTAAATTTATTTTCATACAAAGTCTGACTTACCCACCAGTTGCAGTAATTAGAAGGAACTGATTTTTAAAATCTTATACACTAAATTTGTTCACACAATGGATTTAGAAAGTCTTGAATGCAAATTGTCTTTTGTTACATACTCATGAGCATCTTCCTGGAGGTTTTAGCTCCTGTGACATCATCACAATCTGTAGAAAGAAAATAATGCATTGTGTTACCAACACTTACAGACAGACAGTTTCTCAAAATGCCAATTTTCAGTCAAATCCTTCTGCTTGTTTACTTTCAATGTAAATAGAGCTGTAAACAGAATACTCCTGTAATCATAACACATGTGACTCAATCAGTTCATAATGGTCTCTTCATTCATTATTCTGCTAATATAAAAAATTAAACCTATATTTCTTTTAAAATTTATTATTTCAGTACATGATATGGATATTACCGAAAGCCTTTCTCGCACTTAACAATTCAGGACAAATGTCAGGTGCAGGAGTCAACAGGGGAAATAAGAGGCTTATTTGAAGAGGTAAGACCAAATCAAAATAAACTCTTGTGTCAATTATTAATGAATTTCTTTGGAGCTCTGTTGGTTTTACACTTACAGCCTATGCTTTTCTCACTGGGGATTCACATGAGGTTGTCAGAAGAAGGCTATAAATGCAAACTGAGCAAATACCTGTGGTCTGACCTCAGATATATTAGTAAAATTAGGTTTCCTAGGAATAAGTCCCCCTTCAAATGGGAACTGTCTATATCTTTTGAGTCAATAAACTCCCTCAGGCTAACACCACCTCTGCTCTCAACCTTCAATTTTTCTCTTGAACTTCTGAGACCAGGGATGTGAATTACTGCACTCATGAATGATGATTATTAACCACAACCCTCTTTCTTAAAAAACACAAGTTGTCTCACTGGACAGGACATAAATATTAATAAAAGCCATCACTACAGGAATCAGCAGCGAGATCAGAGAAGTGAGAAGTATCCACAACCTCTGTAGTAGAGCTTGCCTAAGGGGAAATGATACTACCTGGTCCTTGATGAATCTGTGTGTCTACAATAAAGATAGAAAGAGAATCTCAGAAGTCAAAGAGGAATAATTTACAAAGGTTATATAGTTTGCATGTGAGAGGCAACCATTTACCACCTCCTCCCTTTCAAAAGTAAAATGGAGTTTTAAACAACAGAAAAATCAACAATCCTTTTGTTCAGTGTGTTGGAGTGGGAGAGGACTTCCACTTTAGAGGCCAGGGTGAGTTTAAATTTAGTACAACAAGACACACCTTGCAGTGTGCCAAGATTACAACAGAAGGACCATTAGTCAGTGGCTCTCTATTGCCTTTCTCTCATCATGATCTCACCTTTCCTTCTCTAGGCTCTGGATCCTGGGAAATATTTGGAGCCTTCTCAAACTGTGATATGAGTGAGAAATTCCCTAAACTTCACCAAATATCTCCTCCCCTCCCATCCTCATCAAAAAGTTTAAGGATATGCAGGATACTCTTAGAGTTTTCCCCACTGGAAAAAACAAAACCAAACTCCTCAGAAGGAGCCACTACTGAATACTTAAAATCTGATTGTTAAAATATTCTTCAGGGAAGTGAAAGAGACAAGTTCAAATCTTCTCTGTCTTTGTTGATGCTGACATTTAATCCCAAACTTTGTAACCTGAATCAGTTCTGGGACTGAAACTTCTCTTCTCTACAGCTGGAGCTGTGTGATATAGTGCATAACTGAAACAACTCTGGATGATTAAAAAAAAAAATTTAAACCAGTTGCCAAAAAGATTAGAAAATTTGCACCTGGATCAGAGATAAGATCATGTCATATATTCAGGCTGTTTTGTAACTCCTTTAGCCCACGAACCAATCATTTATTGGGAAAAATTTGCACAAATGCCTGTCAGCAGAGAGCCACAGCAAAAAAGTAAGGGTTTGAGTTGTTTGGTTTTTTATTAGATGTATTTTCTTCCATTCACTGTTAGAAATTTTCCATAGACAAAATCAAAAGGTTTAGATTTTGGACCTATAGTTTGCCAGCATTTCATTTATAATAATTCTCACCAATTGCCTTTTAGAGAACAAAGCAGCAAAACCAAGTGTTAGAAGAGAGAGAAGAATGAGAGCTAACACCTAGTACTGAGAAGACAGATTGGAACAGATGAATTACTAAAGTTAATCTGAGATACACTTCCAAAGCTGAGATAAGTTTCAGAGACAGTGGAAAAAAAGAGGGGTTGAGAAAAAATTGTATTAAAAATCTATTGCTTTTTGGAAGAGTTTTGGAAGGGTTTAAAGGAAGGAAAATGGGATAAAAACAGTCTCAAGGCATGAAATAAAAACATTTTTCTGAGGAGTTTTAACATTAGCTATTGTTTTCTCCTTTCAGTTGTCCTTCTGATTTCCTGTGAAACGTTGGATGGTTTGTAGATAATTAAACTGTTTGATGGATCTCTAATTTTTTAGTTAAATTTAGTTTTACATTTCCACATTCATAATAGTTAATATCACTTTTTTTTTTTCCTTCTCATTTTTATTACATTTTATATGAAACTGTAGTCAGCTCAGTGTACCCGGATCTCTTTTGTTTCCATAGTATTTTTGTGGATGATAATACCAGGTATAATGTAAACAAAAATATAGATTCTATAGGATCTACTAGCTACTCTTTATTTGCTTATATATCTACTCTTTATTTACTTAGATATGCATTTGCTGTGAGGATAAAATAAAGATTGATCCAAATGTTTTATCTTTGTGTTGAATTTTCCATACATTCACAGAAAGACTCCCACTGACTTATCTGGGTTTATTTCTTGGTAATCCATGGTCATTATTTCTTAACCCATTTACTATTTAAAATGAGGAAACATTATTAGGGTTTCTTGTAGTTCTTGTCTCTTAGCAACAGGATTTCTTCTTAAATTGACCCTTGTATTTTCTGTGGATTGTGTAAAGCTCACATAGCTTTTTTACAGAATTCAGACATATCTTAGCACTAACTCAACTTATGTGTTTGAATTTTTATCAAAAGATTAATTTAGTTCTTGAATTGGCCAAGTGACTATAGCATTATAAGTTTAATAAAAACTTAGCTCTTTACTATATTAACATTTCAATAATGTATTTAAATCGAGAAATGAGAAAAAAAAAGTACCTTTGAAGCATTACTAAAATATCATTTTGACAATGTTTTTAAGCATTCTTCTGAGTTCCTGTTTACAGGATGGTGGAAATTATTTTTTCCCACCAATTTCCTATAAGACTGAGTCAGCTTAATTTAAGACCCTGATTTTTGGTCTGGAATAACATCTTGCTAATAAATCAATGTATGTACAACTAATGCTTACAAATGGTGCAAGGAGCACACTGTTTCCAGAAGAAGGAGCCTTGACAGACCCTGCTGGCAGTCGTGCAGGAAATTCACAGGAGAAATCACCTGGAACAATCCCAAAAGTGGACTGGATGGGCTAAGTAGAGCTCTCCTTCCTTGCTGCCTAAAATCTTACATTTATAATGAAATAAAATTACAGAAAATTAAGATTTTTCAGCCGCTGACATGAATGGATCTTTTTGATATATGGAAATTTGTAATCTTTGCTGTGGTACAGTGAATTCATTGACAGCAAGAGGTTAAAGAGTTAGACACACAGTGTTAGTGAGTTCAGGTTAAATGTTGTACTAAACCATGTCTCCCCTTCTCCTTACATGAAAAACACTGAGACACAAAACATAAATTTTCTTTTTTAACTCACCCTTGTGTAAAAAAATTAAGTGATACTTGAGCTGAATGCATTCAAGTCTTTCCACTCCTGCCATTATTTCAAAATATGTATTTGGGTCTATGTGTTTGCTTTTGTCCCATTGTTACTCTTTGGACTGATAGAACACATTAATGTCACCTAATTTAACTATATTTTAATATACTTTATATATTAAATATATATACTTTATACTTTCAATGAATGCTTTTCTTTAAACATATAATTAGACCATCAATAAGCTTAGAACTCTTCTGACAAATTCTATTCAGTAATTCACAAAACCCTACCTGACTACCAATCTTCTTATTCAGCTTTGTGCAATTGTACCAAAATAAGTTTGAAGAAGTCTCAGCCCATAAAATACAGTGAACTTTTTTAAGGATGGGTCTGATACACAGGAAAAGCCCAGGGACTGTTCCAGAAGACAAATACATTGGTACTCCTCTCTGTCAAAATGCAGATTGTCTCATTTTATCTTTTTGGGGTCTCAGTACAAATAGAAGCACCTGTGAAAGTGCTTTTGGTGACCTGTGTGATTTTCACTCGTTTCATGTATATATCAGAACTTAATGACTGTTAAAGGAAAAAAAAACCAAAACAACCAGCAAAACAAAACTAGGAGATACACAGAGACACTCCAGCAAAAAGAAAAAAAAAGACAAAGGAGAAAGGGAAAGGATAAGGAGAAAGGGAAAGGGAAAGGGAAAGGGAAAGGGAAAGGGAAAGGGAAAGGGAAAGGGAGGCAAGAAGTTGGATTTCAAATGAGAATATCTGTTCTTCACATGACTCCACCTTTTCTTCCATAAAGCTCTGAAGGTAAAACCAGACTAATGACAAGCCCTATGGATCATATTGGCTAGAAAGCTCCTGACAGCTGGATAGGTATAAACAAGCTTCTAAATACCTCCAGCCTGAGGAGCAGACTGACTGGAGGTTCCAGTTTTGACACACAGCTGCATTTACAAAAGGACTCACAAGTGTAAGAGTGAAAACTGAGAAAATTCAAGAGGTTTTTCTGGTCTCTTTTTGCTTATGAGGCAAGTTCTTTCGTCCATATATCCTGAGAATCTGTCTTATTCTATGTCTCTTTGAAAGGAAACATTAAGAATTTTGACAGAAAAATTGAAAAGAATGGGATAAAAGAAAATAGAGCAGATTTCTTAAAATATAATTTAGGTGTTGACCAATGCCCTCTGCTCTCATTTTTCTTCTACCTTCAATACTAATAAAAACACACATCCAATGTAGTATAGACATTTATCCATGTTACAGCTGGATTGGTTTGCATTCGTTGTGATCCTACAACTTATGGTAAAAATGATTGGGAAACATTAATTTGAATCTATTTCAATTCACAGGATTTATTGTCATCATAGCCAAGCAACAAAATTTCTACCTAAGCTGTCTGCCTGAAATATAGTATGGTGACTAGCTTTCATAGAATATACATGTGTTACATGTCACATGTCACAGTTTGTTTGATTTTGCCCATTTTCCTTGCTAACAGGCAATACAGATAATTTACCCACAGGTGTAGCATCACTCATGGAGTCATAAGGCAAGGAAAATAAAGGAGCAGACATGCTTTCTTTGGCCCTGACTGAATATAACTGGAAATAGAGCCAATATGGGAAAATAAGTGCTTTAAAACTTTAATTTGACATTTTGATCACTATTGTTACTTATCTTATATTCACTTAGTTATATTTTCCATATTTTCAGGGATGGGTCAATATTCCATTCTTTGTGTTCACAGTAGCCTTTACTCTCAATTTACACTCAAATTAGGAACTGAAGCACAGTTTTTTAGGTTACATGTTTTCTAATAAACATAAATGGTTCTATTCTTAGTAGATGAGAAAAATGGTGAGCACAGACAGATTTCTTATGAACAATCCTGTGATTAAAAACTTAAATAAACAATACTGTTTACTTGAAATTTATTCATAACCTGCTTGCATACTAAACTTTCTTCAGCATATGCTTTTCTGAACAACTGTGCACAGAATACACCAAAGATTCAGTTCAACTGATTTCTGAAGTTTGAAAAAGAACAGACAAATAATTTCCTTTGTAAAACTCCTTTTGAGTCTCGAATAGCATGGAGCTGGATAGCACTGTTCTGGGGGACCAGACAAGGGTTACCTACTTAAAAATTACATAGAAATGAACAGCCTTGGACCTTTTCTGAAAACTCTGTTCTTTCAGACCATAAACAAAGGAGCCTGGGCTGGGGTTTTCCTTGTTTGTTATGCTATGCTTTTTGGGTTTTGCCTTGCTTTGTTTCGTTTTCAAATTTACTGGAATGTGCCCTGTTCTACCATTACAGCTGCTTCTGGAAAGGCTTTATGTTGGTTATTGATGAACAACCTGGATAAAAAGATCATAGAACAGTTTGTGTTCTGTGGAAGGGATCTTTAAAAGTCATCAAGTTCAACCCTGGTAAAGTGAGCAGGGACATTTTCGACCTGAACATGTTCATCTTCAAGCTGAATGAGCTGGGAAGGGTCCAGACAACAGCCACAGAAATGGTTCTGGGGAACACACTGGAAATGTTGTCTTTGCCTAATGTGGGGAAAGAAAAGCCAAGAGAGCGTCTCTGCAGCCTCTCTCAGGGAGGATGGAGCCAGGCTCCTCTCAGGGGTGCACAGCAAAGAGGCAACAGGTCCAGCTCAGCACTGACACTATATAAAAAGACAATTCTCCTTATGGGCTGGTTAGAGACTCTGTGTGTTTGAACCCTTGGAGATTTTCACAACTCAGCTGGGCAAGGCTTGGACCACTCTCTCTGACTTCAGTGTTGGATCTAAGGTTAGAATTGGCAGTGTGTCCTTTGGAGGGGGATTGACAAAATGACCCCCAGTGGCCACCTACAAACTCAATTATGCAGTGATTCTGTTGAAACTGTTTAAATTTAGAGCAGAGTCTTTTGGTATATGATAAGTTAGACAGATCAGGGATTTGAATTTCATTTCACATATGCCAGATAACAACCTTGTACCACTGAGAGCAGAGCTGCTCAAGGTAATTATATGTAAATGAATTTTTAAGCAGCCTGAATTACCTTCTTTAACTGCTCAGCCTGGAAAAAGCCAACAAGTTAAATTAGCCTATTTAAAAAAAAAATAAAAATAAATCTGCTCCCACAGCAAACTGATACAAGTTTTTATTTTTATAGGAAGAATAACTGAAGTCCTCATAAAGCTCATGTCTTCTGAATCTGAGAGGAACTCTGAAGTCCAGCTGCATTAAGCCTTTTAGACCTTTCCATTTGTGAGAGAAACAGCATTTGCACCTTGATGGCAATGCAGCCTGGGAACACAGCTGTTGGTGTTTTTATTGCAGACATAACCTGGGTGATTGGTGAACAAGGAGCTGTCATTGGAGTTTAATGATCATTAGATCAAATACATAAACACTTCAGGTCATGATTAGACTTCCTGAAATGGGAGTAGCCTCATAGTATTCCTGACTCAGATGTTTGGGTAAATGCCCATGCACTGGACCTCAGGGGGCAGCATTTACCAATTATTAATTGCCCCTTTGCCAACCAAAGTTCCTCATTCATAAAAACTGTGATGTAAAAGAAAGAGGTGGGAAAGTGAATTAATAAAGTTTCATGCTCCAGAAGATATATTTGGTTTATATATTTGCACTATTATAAATTATTTATAAATATTGGTAATACTGATAGATATCATTAAAATAAGAGACATAATTAGATAGCTCTTCCTATAATATTTATAAAGGCTTATATATTTATATCTTTTAATACTGTTGAATTAATTGTGATGACACTCTATTTGCAACACTTCCACTTCCAGCAAAGATAATAAAGAGAAGATAGGAAGTGCACTTGCAAATGCTATTTGCCATGCCCAATTTACTGGAGGTTTTTGTATTCTCCTTGTTAACTGTGACTAAAAATAGGAATGCTGCTGCCTTTCCACTGTGTGCATTTCAAAAGAGGTTTGAATTTTTCCTTTATTGTCTTTATTTGAAAGGAACGTGTAATGGATAACAGAGACTAGGATCAAAAGGAGAACTGTGGATTATTTTTCTGAGCAATGATCACAACTGCAAAGCAGATGACTGCTTTATAATTCTTTCACCTGTTAAAAACTTGGTTATGGCAGCAAGGCTCTGTTTCTAAGCCTCATTTTGCTAGTTTGTTTCACCATAGTACATTTCAGGAAAAATTGGGAAAATAAAATACGTTGAGTTAGGAGACATTAGTATTTATTTATTTATTTAAAGTGCATTTGTAGCTCAGATTGCTGTTATTCTGAAAAACTATAGACAAAAATACCCCATGCATACTGAAATAATCATAAAATGGCTTGGGTTGGAAAGGCTATTACCACCCACACAGGAAAGAATTCTCTCTTAATATCTAATCTGAATATCTCCTCTTTTAGTTTAAAACCATCCTCCCTTGTCCTAATACTAAATGCATATGTAAAAAAGTCACTCTCCTTTTTTATAACTCCGTTTTGGTAGTGGAAAGCTGCTATAAGATCCCAAGAGAGAGCCCTGAGGGATCATGCCCAGCCTCTACCTGGACAGAGAGCCACTGTCCACAGCTCCTCCAGGCAATTCCTTACCCAGTGAACAGCCCACCCTTCAAATCTGTGACTCTGAACTGGAGATAAGTGTCTGTTATACACCAGTAACGTTTGATTGAAGAGTAACTAATGTTTTCCATCACTTCTCTTCCTCAAATATTAGTTGGACTGAGAAACTGCTGAGCTCAAAGCATCAGAGATGGAGACACACCAGGTTAGATTTTGTTGAGAATATGATATTCATTTGGAGTTTATTGTAAGCTACTCTGCTTCCAAGGGTCTCTTAATTTAATATCATCGTTTCATGATGTTGAATTTTGTGCATACGTCTCATTAGGACGTATGTGTTTGTTTTCTAGTCCTTAAGTAATTTGGTAATTTTCTTGTAAAAAGCCATTCTTATCTTTGGTATATTGTCCACAATAGAAAATTTGTTGGCTCTTTTCCTTGTGGAATTTCCATTTTCTAAATAAGCCTGTTATTTGTTAATAAGTAAGCAAAATATTAATTTTTAAATTTTGTCGTTATCTTGCCTTGGTTTCCACTTTAAGGTTTACTCAGCCTATTTTGAGATTATCAGCCTGCTCAATTTTCTCCATTTCCTCCCTTCCTGTCCTCCCTTTCTATGGACTTTCAAACATTACTACACTTGGAATATGTTGAGTTTATCTGTTATATATCTTGAGGAACAGCTTCAGCCACCCTTAGTTCCAACAAGGTGCATTCACTTCCAGGAGAAATTGGAGGAATATATACTGCGAGTAACTGTGAACCCTTTGCCCCTCTGGTAAGAAATCTGGCCCTTAATCTGTTTGCTAATTCCCTTAGTTATCATTACAGATTCCTTGGTTTCACAGACATCTCAGAGTGCTGCAATCTCATGTACCACAGATACAGAAATACTGTTTTGTAATCGCTGAGATATGAATTTAATAGTTCCTTCATATTTTGCCTTCCCCTAGATGTAAGAGGCTGATAATTCTTGCCAAGTTTAAATCTATTTCAGAGGCAATTTATTTCAGTAGACTTTATTTCTTTTTTTTTTATTAGTCCACAGCAGTTTATTTTAAGATTTAGAAGCTGAAAGTGCACATTTTGTAAAAATAGATAAATGATATCCACTATACATCACAACATAGTCATTAATAAAATAAATGTGCATTCACACGTAGAAATCCTCCTCTAAATTTTATTTATTTTATATTCACAAATAATACATGTGCACAGAACTGTTATACTGCTATATAAGACTCACAAGAGCATAAAGTCAGTATCAATATGGTATGGCAGATCGTTGTATGTATATGAATCAATATTCAATGATCATTGGTATTTACTGAATTTAGCTCTACATGATTAAAGTCAAATCCCACACTTTCTTTGGCTTAAATTTATGTTATTTTTACCCTCGAAAATTATAGAAATATTCACACAATATTCCTTTGTGAGGAAAGATTTCAAAAAACAAGTAGTATATAAATCAAACCATAAAAGACAGTTCTGTCTCCTGTAACATTTTGTCTTTGTATGGAAGAGGGGAGAGCCTGCATCAGTGCTTTGCACAGCTGGGGGAAAGCTGCCCCAAGGCTAAAGTATAAACCAAAAATGTAGGATTTCTATACTAAAAACTGATGACAATCCACAGTCTTTAAGTGAAGGCTTTGTCTGCTGTAAGTTCTTTTTGTTTTACTTGAGTGGGTTGGGTAAAATACTTCCATAAACTAGATTTTCTCTGCTCACACATGTTAAAGTAATTTTCATCTGCAAGTATTTCCTTTGTTCCATGGTTTGAAAACTGTCTGTATTGTTGCTGTTATTTTTAATATTTTTCTTACTATTTTAAAAGCTAAAGTTCAAATGCTTAGATAATATGTCTGAAGAGAAAGACCAACAAAACCCCCTAAACATAAACCATACTCACATACTCTCCTAAAACACCTAAACCATGCTCACAATCATCCCATTTAAAACTTGTTACTTATGCAAATTTCAATGACCAGCAATGTGTTGGTACAAATACATTCCCTAAATATAAACCTTCAGAACTGGTCACCCTTCTCTAAACCAGAAGTGTTTATTCAGATTGAGGGGATGTATTTATTTGTCCTGTTTAGATAACACATATGGAAATGATAGGTGATCAGAATGCTTCTCTAATTCATGTATTATGACACTTTTGTAAGTTCAAGCCTGTATCCAAACATCAGCTATCAGCTGAGATGCCAGACTCTTCCAGCTGTCTCTAGAGGAATCACTCCAAGACATCTTCAAGCCAAATAAACTGGAATGTGCTGCTACATGAAAGGGGAAAACTCATAAAAATAGAGAGCATGGACTGAATCCATAGATATCCCTGTTCCAGCATTGAGCTTTTTTCTAGACTGGTTTGGGAGAGGGCAATATGAGGACAACATCTTTTGAAGGAGCTCTAAGAGAACTTATGATTATATAATTTATGGAATTAATGAATTGTTCCTTGATTTCCATTTTCAAATATTTGTTTTTCTTTTGAAGTCCCTGTATAACTTCTTCATGTGTATATTTCTTTTCAAGGGGTCTGAAGTCTACCAACTCCCCTACCTCCTGGATTTTCATCAGAGCAAGGACACTGACACAAACCTTCACGTGTAATTATTCAATCTGGATGCCCTAGTTTTCCATATTCTGTATGAAAAACCATAATAGGACCTGATTTCTTTCAGAGGATTCTAGTTGTCTGTCTTCCAATAACCATTTTCTTTAAATATACACCAGAGAACCCAAAATTGAGGCAAATGAAACCCTTATTTCTTGATGAGGTTCCAAGTCTAGAGACTCCTTGTGTCTCTAAACTTCATTCTTGTAGTCTGCCTATCCAAATACACAGCCAGGTTTCAAACTAGATACATTTTTTTACTTCAATACCTTAATTGAATATTGAATTGAATTGAATAATAAATGAATAACTCCTGTATAACACTGATTCAAAGTGAAGTTATACGCTACTTTTCTCTGCTTTGCAAACTTTTTCTGCAATTTAAAGTTTAAAAGGATTTTGAACCAGTCAGTTCAAAGGTGACATAGAAGAACAAATAGTATTCCCAGACTGCAGGTATTAACATCTGCTGAAAGAGTGAGGAAAAATTTTACATTTCTCTACAAAAATATTTGAGTAGGTGAATATAACTGAAGGTCTTGGGGATACAGTCCCAACAGGCCAAAATAGAATTTTTGTTGTGTCTAAGGAAAGAGTTCAGTCTCCAATGGGAAGATATATTTCTAAATGTGGCTGGAAAAAATTCTAAATCCTATAGAAAAATAAGTGATTCTTTTAATTGATTTCTTTAACTGCAAATCAGGTGAGAAAAGGAACAATCAGTGTCTTGTGTATACTTACTCTATGAAAAATTCAGCTTAAAATTTTCAAGTAATGTTAAAACAGACAATTCTTTTTATCCACAAGCTTAACTTTAATCTTATTTATTTGTATAACACCACTTCTAGTCCCTATCTATTATAATTGGGAAAATCAGGAATAGAATATCTTGAGAAACTTATGTTCCTCACATCAAATGTTGCCTTTTTCTTCCCTAAAGGGATGCAGGAATTTTAGTGTAGTGAGCAATCTTTTTTTTTTTTTTTTCTTTTTAAACTGGGCTTTTTGATTTTTTGTTTTTTTTGGGGGTTTTTGGTTGGTTTTTTTTGTTTTGTTTGTTTGTTTTAGATCCAATTTATGTAGCATAAACATGTATAGAACCAAAATAACAGATTCCTACATCACCTGCTAGGTTCCTCTGTTCAGTGATTTTCTCCCATTTTGACTGACTGAGTAAATGAAAAAAAAAAAAAAAAAAAGGAGTGTTTCTTTACAGAGATGGTGAAAAATACAATGATAGACTTGTTTCTTCTTCACAGAAAGAGTTGTATATATCTCAGGTCTTTTAAATACATTTGCATACAGCCTAAATTAGATTCATTAAAAGAAAAAATGAAATCATGTACAGTATTTTTTTGAGTCTAACCATGGCACGAACACCAAATATATGGTATATTTTAGCAATTTAATATTAAGAAATTACTGACCTTCCAGCTTTATGCTTCAGGTACTATTTTGGTAGAAGAGCCCCCAGAAAAACAGTTAGCAAAGGCTTGCTCTGTTATCAAAAACTCATTCTGAAAATGCCAATAAGTTTAATGAGAGGTAGCAACATTTCTACCAGATGGACTGGAATATTAAAGAGAGAAATCTGGACAATTTTGTTGGCCTCAGAATGAACACTTCCTGAAGCACCATTATTTGTCATTTCTGATAAAAGGTTGCAATAGCAGGTTAAAGTCTGCTTACATTCATGCTGCCACCTTTACCTCTAAAAAGTCAGAATCAAAGAGATTAATTCTTTAAATGTGATTAGATTTATTAATGGTCTTGCCTGCTTTTTCTTCTCAATAACTTACACTGCAAACATGAAATTGCAAACATCTCATTCTTAAAGTACTCAGATGTTGTGAAGTAATGAAATAACTGCATTACTCTGGATTCACAATGGAGATTTTTTTTAAATTAACTTATCAAGAAACTTACTTAGAAGGTGTTAAAGAAATTTTAATCAGAAAATATTTTAGAAATATTTAAAACTATATAGTAATAACTGTGGTAGTTTTCATAGAAACCTTAAGAGCATATATTATACTCCCCTCATTTTTCATCATAAAATAATACTTTACCTAGTTCCTTCCATTCAATAATTTCAAAATAACACAAATGTTTTCTCCATACAATCCAATAAATTACTATACTATACTATACTATACTATGCTATACTATACTATACTATACTATAAATTTGTTAATTATATTATTAATGATAATTATTAATTATAATTATTATTATATTATTAATTAGTAAATTGTTAGTTATATTATTAGGTCAAATTATTATATCAATGTTTAACAAAATTTATCATTTAAAAGTAAAAAAATATATACTCCCATAATTCTTATTAATGTACACTTAGTATTATGTAACATATTATGAAACTGAAGCATGACTGATTGCTTACATATCTCTGAAGACAAAGCAGATGTTTAGCTGTGGTAAATTATTCCTGTAAGTCCTGATAACCTTCCACTGACTTTCATGGGTAATGCATCAGCCCTTAAAAGAGTGAAAAGAGAAAAATTTATGGCTCCCACAACAATAACTGCAAGGTTAGGTGAGATTATTCCTCCTGAACATACTTATAATGAGCAATGGCCCTTTAATCCTTTGCCTCTCTTCAAAAAAAAGGAAAACAAGCAGATCATTCTTTACTTTAAAAATTGGCTTTAAAGTATTTTTTAAACCAGTGTTTAATTGTCAAATTGTTATCATGACCACAAAAAAAAAATTAAAAAAATAAAAAATCAAGTATTGTGGCTTTAGGTCACTTATTTGATTTATAACACAGAATGACCCTTATGGATACATAATGATCTGTACAGACACATCCATACAGAACATGTATAAGAAATACAGGTTTTTGAGTAAAAATATTTGTTTGTAAGGATGTAGTTCCTTGGTTTTCTCTTAACATAATAATTTCTTTTCTGTCAGAAATTTATGTATTTTTTCACGGAGAAAAGCTTTGCATAGATATGCTGTCTGATACTACTTCTGCCCTGGGGAATTGTTTCCTTTGGTCTTTTTGGTGTAGTGTTTAATAAGAGAAATAACACTTTAGTTGGTTTATTTGGGAGTTAAAATTTATCTGTAAAAGTAAAACTCCCTTCTAGTTTTATAGCTATTATTTTCACCATGCACCTGTTGAACCCAAACTTTCTGTTTCTGGGGGGTTTCCCCTTGTAATGAGATATTTTCATTGTCTCCTAAGTCCCTACAAACTTTAAGTTTGATCATCTACTAAAAATTCAAAATCTGTTAGCCAATGCTCCATGTTATTTAAATGTTATAAAATTCTTGACAATGTTTATTGGAGAAATAGATTTTTAAGGCAAAGGAAAAAATCAGTGGTAGAACAGTGACCCAGCTTGATAAATCACAGCATAAGACTCCCCTGATACTGTAGAAGGGTAAATACACGTGTGGCACTGATTTACCAGTGTTTGTATTTCAGCTGGGAAATTAAACAAATGTTACTGAATTTCCTCTCTTTAAAGTGTTCTTTTTAGTGATTTAATACGATTTTTCTGCCCCCTCCCCCCAGTATTCTTCAAAGGTGGGGGTTTATTTCCATGTAAGAAAATGAATTTTGAAGAAAGGTCAGGCACTTTAGAAATTACAAAGGAAAATTGGCCATTGAGACACATCCTGAGGGGGCACAGGACCATATAAAGAATCATACATAGAATATAAAGAACTTCTGTGATTTCCAGGGCAGGACAATAAATTCACAGCTGAAGCCCTTGTCCTTGATGATGGCCAAGTATTACCATCTTCTTACTTAACACTGCCAACCACTCCCAAGCACTTCCTCAATAACTTGTTCTGATGCTTCCAAAATAATTTCCATCAAAATTACTGAGGTTAAGTTTAGATAGATTATATTTGCAAGCCTAACACATTTTGTTTGGCCTTGGCCTGCAGAAGGTCTCAATGAGGTTATCAGCTGATAAAGACACAACCTCTAGCAGGGAGAGTTGATAAGACATGGTGGACATGACTGTCTTCATTCAGCATAGAAAGATCTGGAAGAAAAATTTGGGTCAGCAATAATGTAAGACAATGCCAGAGAGAGAAAAGTGCTATTTAGTAAGAAAGCTACATCAAACAAACACTCAACAATACTCTCTGGCTAGGAGGCAGGAGTCTGATTCAGGCTTCAGGTTTTTTTTGGTTTTTTTTTTTGTTTTGGTTTTTTTTTTTTTTTTTTTTTTTTTTTTTTTTTTTTTTTTTTTTTTTTTTTTTCCAAAANTGTTTCCAATTTGACCAGAAAAACTAAGCTGAATCATGATTTTCATTTTTTCTTATGGAAATTGTCTTTCAGAAATAAACAAAATAATCTCTTTTTTATGTTGTTTTATAGTTCACAACCAATGAACAAACATGGAGAGAACACCCAGAAAATAATGGAACTCCCACAATGGAATGCAAAGTATTTCCTGCCTTTGGCTCTGTACTACTACTGTAAAACACACTAACTCAGAATCTGTCTTATTTATGAAAAAAAGATCTTCAAAAGCAATAAAGATTTTATCAAAAGTACCACTGTATCAAAGATTTACCCTGTGTTCTGCAAGCTTTAAATCAGATAGATAACAATCCTAATATATTTAAGTGTCGTTATGGAAAATTTCTCAAGCAATTTTCATTATCTTTAAGTAAATATATAATGAAAAGTACTTCGTTCCATTCATTCAGGAATCATTTACAAAACATGCAGTCATGAATGAACATTTTTAATCAAAGGATCAAATGATGTCATGATCAGCAGAATCTGAGGCTTGGGGAGTGGTAGTTTTGCACAGTAAGATGGATGCGAAGAAAAAATGTTGTATATAAGTAGGATGTACTATTATTTGTCTGTATTTGTATGTTTTTTATTTGGTCCCTTTTGCTTACAAGCTTCAAGGTCCTCTAAGTGACATGAGTTGCACAGAATTTTTCTAGGATGTTCAAGACCTAAGGAGGACAGGGTGGCATGACCTGGAAGCAAAATATTCCAGGAAGGGTGTTTTGCAATGGAAAACCTAAAAGATACTTTAAAAATTGAAGATATGCAGGGACATTAATGATAAGTTTATATATGTTTGTGTCTTTGGGTTCAAACTAAGGAGATTCTGTCAACTACAGTGCCTTAAAAATTGCCTAGTAGAAAATATATTCTTGAAAGTGTCTGTACAGAAAATCTGTGAGCACCTCAAAGTGAATCACTGTGGTAGTCCCAGGGAAAGAGCCCTCAGAATTTTCAGAAGTCCTGAGACTAAGGCCACAGGATAGTATGCATATAGCCTAAAAGGCTCTAGAAGAGCACTTCAGAGGCCTTCAAAACAAAAGTTCATCTTGTTTCAGGTTTACCTGATGACTTGAGTGTTATGTATCAAGGCACTGCCCAAACATCACTGTCAGGGTAAATTAAGTGTGTTCTCACTGTCTCTTCTGCTGAAGTCTGTAGGAATTGCAGGTATCCAGGTCTTTCCCTGTGACAAATAAAATCCAGCATCTGTCACTAAAGATCATAAGTAAACACGTAGCTACTGCAAGTCCATCTCACTAAAATGATTTTGCTGCGAAGCAGTTTTGCAGCAGCCAAGAACACAGGGCTAACTGGTTGTGATGATAACTGCCAGCAAAGTGGATTTGTTTGTAAATACACATTCCAGAGGGGCCAGTCTGCTGCTCGAGCATGGAAAACATACACATGTTAACTACCCTTTATGCTAAATCTTACACATATTATGACTGATCATCAGTTTAATGGTATTTGTGAAACGGCAGATGCAGCACAGAGTAGCAATAATGCAATAAAATGCCTCCGCAATATTCATTTGTTGTCTACAAGAGGGGATCTGTACAATGATTCAGCTTTCCATGAGTTACAAAGATAACTTTTAATTCCCAAAGCAAAGCAAACACATCAGAGAGGTAAGGAGCTGCTTGCAGAACAGCTCTGCCCTAACAGTTCTTTATAATGATGTGAAAATTCAGCTCTTAACATCATTAAGTGAGCAATTTCCCATCATGACCCTTATGGGTTTTTTATGTTGCTGTGACTGAGGAAATTACTAACTTCAGGTGTAAAGTGAGATAGTTATCTTACAAAGCTCTGAACAAATATGAATCCATTGAAGAATAATTTATAAGTTACAGCAGGAAGATATGTCATCTAGATAGACTATGTTTAGTGGCAAGTGAGGAAGGGAGCTTCCAAAATCAAATCTCTGGCGAATGTTAGTATTTAATGCTGAGATTTCCTAAACAAAACCCCAAAACCAAACAAAAAACCATCACCACCACCACCAAAAAAAAAACAAAAAACAAAAAACAAAAAACAAAAAAAACCACACTTTTACAAACACACAAAACAATTAAGTTTTTCTAAGAAATTCCCACTCTCACATTTTCACATGACTTCTAATCCTTCAGAGCAGACGGGTTGATAGTCAGATGATATTTACTAATAACCAAGAACATTATTTTTCAGCAGATTTACTTGCACATAGGATGACTGGAGAGGTCCTAAAATTTTCTCAGGATTGCAGAATGACATCAGCCTGATTTATGATGTCCTTGTGCAAACAGTTTCTTTTGCAGAAATTTCTTAAGCAGAAAAATGAACAGCATTACATTTGAATGGAATGCTCCGTTTGTTGTATTTCACAAGGGTTTTGAAAAGCTTTTTAAAGGAACAACTAGGAAATCATATAATCCATTTTCTAATCACTTCTTACATTTGACAGAGATGTGTAGGAGAAAGGTGGGGTGGTGGACTCTACTCAGATGTTAACCTGTAACTCAGGTTAAGTATCATTTGAATATTAATTACTGGTGCTTAAGGTGGAATATTAATGGCATTCAGACCATTAGGATAATGTACAACATTATGTGTTATACATCAATACCACCCAGGCTTGCAAGACCATTAGGACTTGCTGTTTTAAGGAGAAACCCACTCACTCAGTGGCTTATTGGTGACCTGCCTCTGACTATGGTCTGTTGGAGAGTGAAAACATTTAAAGTAAAGCAGTAGAGAAAAACTGTCTGTAAAAAACCATGCACTCAAAAGCTAAAAAACATGCAATGTCGTTTGAAAGATTCTCCTAATCTAATTCCCTCTGTTTCCATACATCAAAAGTAGATTACAATTTTAACTTTCATGCTACAATTACTCACAGGGCTTATCTGTAAATGAAATTCAAGAACATGACATGAACATAATGTGCTGGCAGAAGACACTGAGACACAGCTAATCTGCCTCATATCACACTTGATGTCACTGTCCCCATTCATAAGAGGGACTACAGTTTCTGGAAGATATGTTGTGAGCACAGTCATGCTTTCTTTGCAATCCTTGACAGGATCTCCCCCACCTCAGTGTAAAGCTGTACATTAACCATTATCTTCTCCGTTAGAAGTAAAATAACCCAAACAAAAGCCTGTCTGGAAAATATTTTTCTTCTCAGCTTTTATCAGAAAGGCATTGACATGTAAATGCACAAGAAAATAAAAAGACCTCAGGTCTTGCAGGTCCTCAAGTCCTTTGTTATCCACGAAAATATATTGTGAAAACATTGGTTCAAATGTCACTGGGTTTACTCCACTTGTTTAAACACAAACACTACAAAAAGCATTACAAAGAAAGTTTTCCAGATGCAATTTCATAGAAATCTGAAGATGAGAGCACTGACTGAGGTAGCATGCCTCTATTTGCACACTAAATAGCACATCATAAAGAATGGCAGGGACCTGAGTTTTACTATGTCTAGGAATCTAAAGTACTTTCAATTAATTTTTGAGACTTTGTTTTGTTCGCTGTCTTGTTTACCAGTGCCTCCTGGAATACTTAACTCCATGCTCTTCTTTTTTATTTTTTTTTTCCAGAAACTTCTGGAACAAAATGGAGTAAAAGTGTGTTAAAATGGACTCTTTTTCAGCAATCCTAGTTTAAGGGGATTCCAGCCACTGCAAGTATTCTGCTGGTATCTGGGAAATGTTCTGTTCATATGAAATACAGGAAACATTATTTAGGATATTAAAGAAATCTACCACTACCATAAGCTCCATTTAGAAAACAACAAGAAGCCAAGCTTCATGTATGCAATGTATTCTCAGCAAGTCAGCTGACAAGTTTTATTTCTATATCTGGTATATGTCTGGAGTGCAGGGGTTTAACAGCAGCAAAACCAAAGCAGAAATAACAAATGATGGAGATTGATCAACTTTCTAAAATTTCATGATGTACATTTATGCAATAAACACCAATCAGCTAAAATAAACCAAGGTATTTTTGCTCAATCTTGCATTATGAGCTATTCATAGAATAAAGATATTTTGCTAAAAAACACCCCAAACTATATATTTTTATTCTTCATAATGAATATTCCACCATCAGTATCATATCTTAGAACCTCTCAATCTGCATTGCTGTCATGTAATATTAAAGTTGGGAAATTGTGTTCTTGTTATCTGGAGAAGTAAAGAAATGCTAACTGTTTTGTTTGGGTTTTTTCCCCAAGGAAAAGTGTGGTACAGAAGAGAAATTAATTTAAGTCTTACAACAGTATTTATTAGACTAACCTTGTTCATTTGGTAGTGGCTTGTTATTATCAGGTATTGTAAAAAAGGTCAGGAAGTTTGAGGTTGGTTTAATTCATATTTCATTTGCACCAGGTTTCAGAAAATGAATTTATTAAAAAATACATTATTATATCACATAAATACAAAGACTTATGAGTTTTATTGTATCAAACTATATCATTTTCTGATCTTCATTCTGGGTTTCAGTGTTATGTAATACACATAACATGTGGTACTACAAGAAGGTCATAGCAAAAAAATTTACGTTAGTGGAAAAATTGCACTTCTTCCTTTCAAGTAAAATTCACAGCACTTCTTGTGGCAGGAAATATTTTTTAAAATAGGGAAAAATTGTAAGAAAAACATCCAGGAAGTAGCATTGCCTCTTCCAAATGCAAGCATATCAACTGGCCCTCCACCAAAACTGAATTTTTACCCTGCCTTCTTCAAATTAACACTATCCACTTCATTCTTTTTCTTTGTGGATTTTGCAATGGGATATTAAAAAGGAATTATTGCCTTCAGGATTTTGACCTCCTCTGTCAAAGTGCCAAATCAGAGCATTCCAGTAGAAAACAGAAGAAAAGCAGTATTTATTTCACCAGTAGGGTTACTGGTTATATGGGACACAGCAGACAGAGATTGCATCAAAATGCACTGTTCACAGTGCAATTCCCAAGTGACAATTCCTCTTAAGCGACTGGAAATATGCTCATGATTATGGCAGGGGGTTTTCTGATTTCCATTGTCTCCTCTGAGAAAAAATGTCCTGGTTTTGACCAAGGGCTACAAGCTCAAACTGCTGGACATAATGGTCCCCCTCTGTACAAACAACAGGATTTTAATTGCCAGGGCATGAGGCACTTTGGTTTAGTACAGATGTGTGTAATTCTTCTTGGCCAATTCCTCAGTTAACCCCCTAAATTGCCTCTAATTTCCTGGAGTTAATTATGCAGAGTACAATGTAAATTTGGTTGTTTTTGTCATAGCTCAGCATCGCTGGAAAGCCTCCAGTGGCTGACAAGTGAGTTTAATGAAGCACCTGACCTTTCACTAAGTCATCTCCAGGCTTGTTAGTGCTCATGTTAATGACTGAGTTGGAAGAGATACTTTGTGGTGTGCTCGGGGGCACATGTACACACCGTGCTGCACGAGGAAAAAGCATCCCCGAGATAATCTTATAAACCATGCCTTAGCTTGGAACTTGCAGGTTTTGAGGCAAACTTATTTATTTTACAGCTAGGAAAAGAGGTGAATTACAGTTTAATTGCTGTATTATTCTCAATTTTTTGCCTACAGGAGCCAAAGGCATTTACTCATAAAAGTATTTTTACTGGATACTCCAATTACTGTGTAGGACTCAATATGATATTTTTCTCCTATTTTTTTGTGTTTTAAACCTGGTAGGTAGCTAAACATCACACAGTGACTTACCCCACAGTGAGATGAGGAAAGAATTGGGAGGGCAAAAGTGAAAAAAACTCATGGACTGAGATAAAACCAGTTTAACATGAAAGCAAAGAAGAATAAAGAATTCATTCACTGCTTGCCAGGAAGGTGTTCAGCCTTGTCCAGCAGAGCAGGGCTCCATCACACATAAAGGTGCCTTTTTCAATGCATTTTTCACATCACATGCTGAGAAAAAGTTCAGTGATTTGCCATGTCCACATCAGGCTTTTCAGGATGAGGGTTATTCTTTTTTTTTCTATCAAAATAGGAAGCAGGTAAAAGATTTGCATTCAAATATTCACTGAATTCATCAGCATGCCTGTAACTTGGCCTCCAAAGTGTTAAAGTTCTGTTGGAATAAAAGAAACATCTATGACTACAAACTACAAAGAGTTATGGTACATTTGTAGAAAGACTCAGGTGAGTTAACTGGAAACATAAAATATTTCCCTGCTTCAGTCTCTCCCTAACCCACCAGGGTTCCTCTGTCTGGCTCTCTGGAAGGTAATTGTGCCTTGCTCACAGAAAGCCCTGAGCTCTTTTGGCTCAGGTAATCTTGGAAGGCTTCAGCCTGAGGCAGAGATCAACTCTGGAAATTTAAAGAATGAACAGTTTATTTTACAAACTCTTAGTGAGGCAGCATTACCAGCCACACATAATTAGAAGTCTGGGGTTTGGGTATTACTTTTTTTTTTCCTTTCAGTGTTTGATTGCTTCTCTTTTCTGTTCTGTATCATAGAGCAGCCATTATCAACAGACAAGGGAAGGGATTTATAAAACTACATTGTCTGCTTGAAAGGTCTATTAATTTCTTCTTACAAAAGCTATCAGCTTATGGCTATTTTGTGTTGATTTTCAGAGTTTTGTTTCAATTCCCTTATGTCGACCATGTTAGTTGTGAAGCTAACCTTGAAAGCAAGAAGTGATAAAAGGTAATAAAAGTCAATTAATCCAGGAAGTTAAAAATCTACTCTATTAAAAGGCTTTTATCTGCAATATTTTTATAATTTCAAGGTTCAATTATTAAAATGTCTTTCCAGATTTGTTTTTTTTCTGAAAATTTACACAAATAGAAATTTTCATCATAGAAAAAATGCTAGCCTCAATTGTATCCTGTGTTCTTTCTAAAGTAAAAATTAATTGCACAGAAATTTTAAATAGACTCTACTTTTAAATAGACTTTTAATAGACATTTTAAATGTACATTATACCAAGCAAAATAATTCACCACAGATAAAATGACATTTTCTGTGGAGTTCCTTGTATACTCACTATGACAAGAAAAATTCCTGATTAAATAAGACCAAAACTAATTTGGTTCAGATATTTTCAAAATCAGGAAAACCAAATATTTATGTGTGACCATCCTGAACTGGCCTTGACAAACCAAACAGTCTTTAATGGAGTGAGAGGGGAAAAAAAACTTTATAGAACAAACACAAGAAAATCTACTAAATTAAAAGAAAACAAAACCCTAGGGCTAGAATGACAGTTTTACAAACTATCACCCTGATCAATATTAATATCAAAATTGTTCCTAAAATATCTCATTGTTAGACAACAATCTATTTTTTATATTTTTAATTTGTTCATTTACATTTGACTTTAGATGTCATGATCATAATGAAATTATCAGAGTAAGAAAACAGCTAACATGAATCATGGCGTTTTTAACTTTCATTTCACAATTTCACTTTCCAGGGGGTCAGGCAAAAGGAAAGTTAAATTCCTAAATGTATCAGTTGATGATCACATTTGATCTTGATGAATGAGAAAAACCTGCACCGATATTTCACAATTTGTCAGGCCATTATTGGCATTGACAAATGAAGGCTTTAGTATACATTGTTCTAAGGTAAATTCTGCGTGGTTTTCCTCCTGATATGACAAGTAATAAAATGTCTAGTGAGCATTATGGTATTTTTAAGTCCTCCTAAATGCAATATGTCAGAAATAACATGGACAGAAGGCCCTTAAAAAGAAACAACACAGGGAGTCACATCTGAGCAGGATCCAGAACTCAAGCTCACACTTGGCTAGGACACCAGATTGCTCTGGGACTTCGGGCAAGTCATCCTTAGCTTTTTTATTTTTTTCACTGTGTAATTGTTCTTCTCTACTTATATTGTAAAAGTTCTGTGTCTTGGACTGTCTCTTACAGCATTTCTACACTTCTGAAATCAGAACACATGTAAATATCTGTACTGCTGTTCAATACTGACATCTCAGGAAGTACATAACTCATTTTCACAGTCTGCTGAATCACTAAATCTGAATGTAAATCGCAAATCCACAAACTCACCACAATTATTTTTCCCAGTTTCACGCCATCAGTCTCGAAGAATATATACGATGCTTCCCCATAGTGGCACTCTAAATCAGGTTTTTATTTCAGTCATTCTTAATAGCAGATCTTTTAAACTTGATTTATTACATAAGCATGCAATATGCCATTTACAGAAGCAATATATTTCCCATTAAATTTGGTTAAACTCCTTTTGAGTATAATAGAAACCGAAGGAACATGTTACCTTGTAATTATGCATCCCTTTTCTAGCCTGAAACCTGGAATAACCTTAGCAAGTCTCTCTGATTATATCTGTTCTGCTGGGAGGGAACTAACATTGTGAAATGGAAGTTTTTGAAGCCTGTCTTATTTTTTATGATGTTGCTTGAACCAGGCATAAAAAATATAAGCATATAACAGAAATCAGATTTAAAATCAGCAAAATATAGTGTGTACATATATATATATACACACACATATATATATCCCATGAGGTTAAAACCCCCACATAATTTATACATTTATACACACACATAAATATAAATAAAACATACAAGCAGTAAGCAGACGATTAATTTACATTTTCCTCTCTTAACCATAGGGCTGCTCATCTCACAAATCATATTTCTGTGGGAAATGAAAGGTGCACTGCTGCCAGCATTTTGTAAGAAATAATGACACACTTTACTACCTGTAAGTGCTGACTGAGTGCTTCTGCTTTTCCTTCCCAAGGTGACTGTAACACAGATTGATGAAAGATTCAGTAGGACTGCAAAGGTTAAAGATGCAGACCCGGAGCCAGAAGGCAGCTCTGACACTGATGGAATACAGTACAATGAGAGTAGCCACATTATTGTCCCATCCTCTGATAACCAGGGTAATATGAAAACTGACTAGAGGAGAAGGGAACAAATTAAATCCATTAATCAAGCATATCTGTGCTAAACAGTTGCTCTGAAGAGACGAACAAATGAAAAATTTACTGTTTGTTTCTGTGCTTGCTACCACCAGAGAAAAAATTAATTGTAAGGCTGCGGCTCAACCATTAGTTAAGTTTTTTCTTGAGAAAACTGTTTATTGTTTTGTCAAAGAACAAATGAACCTCATTAGTGAGATTAGTTTCAGCTGATCATTTTGCATTAGGACAGTCTAATAATGTTAGATACATTATTATTATTATTTTAAAGACACATTGAAGGAAATAACTTCAAAGAAACAGAGTCCATTCTGTTGTGTCAGACTCAAATCAGAAATATATGATTTGTCACTAGCTAAAAGCCAAATTGTCTTCACCTCACCCTGTTAAAGTTGTTACTCTGTTGCCTGCAATCAGCTGTTTGTCAGGTATTCACTATGGGGTCTCTTCAGTCAAGAGGTCTCACAATTCGCTCACAAAACTCTGCTCTTGTAGTGCATTATCTGAAATTTGTCTAGTTCTTCAAACAACTCAAAACCCCTAAATAGGGATTGAGCTGGGGGGGGCGAGTTGGGGTGTGTGTGTGTTTAATAAACTAAGATGAATCTCAACAAAATTCTTCACAAAATTTCTATTTATAAATTGAAGGAAGTTATATGGAAGTTCTCTAACCTAAACAGAGCAAAGAGTCCAGGCTGTGTTCATGTACTGCTCTGTCATCCTGCTGGAATCTTATGAGAGCAGTCCCCCCTTTGGAAAGAAGAGAAGCCAGCTCTATATGAACTGGAAGCCTTCAAGGCAAGTTATTACCCGGAGAAGGTCAGAGAAGTTGTGCAACTACTAGCAGAAGTGGAAGAGGGTTTGAAGTGCAGCATTTCTGCCAAAGTTTTTAATCTCTTTTTCAAAAAGGAAGTTCTTCATGGTGAAAGCCTCTGGTTTGCAATGGGCTCTCCTGCAGTGCAGTTCCTCATGATGTAAATGACTCCACTGGGGAATTGAACTGAAATCGTGAAGATAAAACAGATATCACACATTAATTGGCTAGTCACTCCTCAGCTGACCTGATTCCCACTGGAAGTCTAGAGGCAAAGAAGCAGTTTTCAGACATCACAGCTAGGGAAGCCTGCTTCCATTGTTTCTAGGACTCATGAGTACCAGCCTTGATGGGCAAACCTATGGGAAGAGCTTACAAAGCTCCCGTTACATTTGAGAAATGTTTTCTTCCTCAGGGAAGTAGTCTCATTCCACAATAACCACCTGCTATTATTTTTCATATTTCAGCACTGGTACTGTACATTTTCCTGCCCAAAAATTTAATTTCAAAAACCTCGAATAAAATTGTAGTTTGCCTGTGTCCTCTGCTGGAATTGAACAGAAGATTAAAATGTTACTGAGCGGGTGGAGAAGAAGGAGTGATAACAGCACATGGAAACACAGATATGCCAAACTACACAAGCCTGATTTCCTTAGACCACCTAAGAGTTGCTCTAGCCCGTTATTAGTCACCCACAGAGCAGCACAACATGGATTCTCAACTGCTGAAAAAACAATATTCAAGGAAGAAATTTTTTTCAACTATGAACGGATTCCTTCACGGTTCAACACCAAACTCCACCCAAAGCCAAGGGCCCCTCCTAAAAAAAATCCTGTTAGTAGATTAAAGGACTTCATTTAATATATAGTTTGTTTAACTATTAAAAACCCTCTGGAACAGAACACAAAGTCTGACCCAGTGTCTCCATTACCTTCTGCTGAAGTGGTTTGGATGGTTTTCTCTTTCCAGAACATGGTGTAAAATGCAGTAGACGTCAAACCAACAGAAACAGCTGCAAAGAGATCCCTGATAGTTACTCTTGAAACTTACCTTCAGTTGCAAAACTGCTTTTGGTACAATAGGGACTGATGATTCCTGGGGGTAATGTTCAAAACTATCAAGATTTAACTGCAGACCTCACACTTGTACTGAAAGCATTCTTGCAGTTCAAACAAGACAACCTTGTCTGTACATTGTTTCAACTCCCATTTAACTCCATTTTGGTAACAAATCCATCCAGCCTTAAGCTATTTTAACAGGGAAGAATATATTCAATAGAAGTCTCACGGTGTATTTCAACGCCTGCCTTTCATAATCCACCTCTGTGGTAAGTGTCCAGAGGTTATCTTTGACCATATTTCTCTTTTGGGTGCATGACAGGATAAAATCGTTGACATTATGTCCTTAGCAGGAGATGACTGCATTAGCCTGTGTTCCCCATGGTGCCATTTGACAGATTGAAGTGTGAATGGTGATATCTGGAAGGTAATGTGTCATGGGCATAAAGGCCCATGATTCAAAACCTCCCTTCTTGTTTTTTCCATTGCTGGAGCACTTAGCCAGCCTTAGTAAGAATTCAAGTCATCCTTTGTGGAAACAGCACTTTAAAGGTTATCCTGAAGAGCTTTCTCTTTTACTGCAGTAAATCTTCTGTGAATAACAGGCAACTGACTACCATAAAAAGACAATATTTTCTGCAGTCTGTACAGCCTCTGATGACTCTGGCCTGTAGCTGCATTCATGATTTTGAATGATAAAAGCAGCTTCCACTTTCTGCACAAGGAACATGCTGTACAGTTGATGTAAATAGAGATGGCATGTAATAAAACTATCTGAAATATCTATTACTGTGAGAGAAGTTTGCAAGTCAAGGAAGGTGACCAGCAAAACACAATAATGGCAACAGTAAGTACTTGTGAAACAATAATTTGGACTACTGATGCTTAGCCACAAATAGTAAAAAGCATGTTTGGGTTTCCTTCTAAATAATATAGAGTGTGTGTGTATGTCTCTAAGTAAATGAACTAGAAAATGGATAGTGGATGTTATTATATCTACAGCATTCCACAGAACAGAATAACAGCAAACCATGGATTCATAGAATATGTATTAATAAAATGGAAATAACATGTTATTTACTCAGATGTCTTATTGGAAGTAAGAGATTAATGAAAAATGGAAAACCAGCAAGCCTAGGATACTTGAAGAATCACAATATATTACCAAAATAACTTAAGGTTGCTTTAAAATGAGCTTGAAATAGACAAATTTCAAATTAACCTTCCACTGACAGCACTGTTGTCAGTGAAGTGAAAAGTTGGAGCTGGTAGACTGAAAAAGGCAAGTCTTGAAACTCAGTGGATCATTTCAGAAGATAATTTTTTCCCTTTTTTGGTGTGTGTGTGGCGAGGGGGGTATGAAGTATTTTCTTCTGTTATTTTTTTCCATGAAATGCTTTTAAAAGTCTTTATTTCTCAAGACAGAATAAGCAGACAAATTTGGAGGGGGTATGCAAAAAATTTATTCACAGTTTTTCTTAGGCTGGATCTACAGAGTCAGAAAATACTAGATTAGCCTTTGGACTTACTGGAATGTTTGAATTTTTGTCACCTGTCTTATCAAAATAATCTATTATACTCTCAGAAAATTACATCGATGCAAATTCTTTACAGGTTTGTTGACTGAAAACTCAAGTGTTTATTTTAGATTTTTTCAAGAGGTAATTTGTTATGGTACAATGACAGCTCTTGAGGCTTTCCTCATAGCTTTCAAGATAATTTTGTATTTCTCAACAGGTTAACCTGATATGTAATGTGTTTGACTGCCTGCTAGATATGGAGTCTTCAAAAAATCGTTTATGACTAGATTTTTGAGACTGTCATCTGAAAAAATGTGCTTGTATTAGCATTTAATCAGAAAGCTCAAGTGACATCTAGAAGCACAACCCACGTGAATCCAGAGATGCTCCTTGGTAGCTCCACCACTCTCTCCCCAAACCTGCAAACCTAATCAGGTTTGAACCTTGAAAGATTTTAGTTCACATTAATCAGTTAGAGGAGAAAAAGTTAAAACACTTCAGGCAGGTCTCTGGAGACTTCATCTTCCCTGAACAAGGAGGGGATTTCATTGCTAAAGGGCAGAGCAGTGTCTCTGGACACACTCCTGGCACTGCTGCAGGAATCTCTGCAGACACAGTCACAAGATTTCTCCTCTTTCCGCTCTCAGAGCTGTCAAGAAACTCTGAGACACCAGCTGTGGTCACATTAACTGAATTAATGACCTTAAACCACAAACACACTGTAACCCCTTACAAACCCTCACTCCTGCCAAGATCAAGTTCAAGTTCCTTCCCCAGTTAAGAAATTTGACCAATAAACTGGTTTTTCTTTGTCATAAACAAATTAAGTTTATTGCCTTCAGGACTCACTAACTTTTCTTCCTTCAGAAATAGCTCATTCCTAATGATGCTGACCTAAAATATTTCTTACCTTATTAAATTCATTTATCTCAGTGAGGGTTGATTGCTGAATTCCTTTCAGGAATCAATCATTTATTAACAATTGTCTTGTGCGCATAAATAGTTTGCTTCATTAATATATTTAATTCTAGCTTTGACCAGTGAAGGCATTTTGCCTTGCAGTGTTAAATCTAGAGTAGAGAAAAATTTTAAAATACAGAAAACCAAAAATTAGTTTCTTGAGACCCGTAAATTATTCTATTCTAGTTTGTTCAACAATTTCAAACAGTTTTTGTCTAAGTTGTTTATTACTTTAATAATATAAGGAACTGTTTCTCATACATTAAAAGTTAATATCTAAGGAAGAGTAATGTTAATATATGTTAATGTATGCTAATATCTAATATCGCAAACTAAAAATTGCAACTAATATTATGAAATGTATGATAATTTCAAAGACTGTCTGAAGATCCAAATTCTCCATTATAAAGCCAAAATCAAAACCAAGATGTATTGCAAAAATGTTTTTTAAAATAGATTCATTACATCTGAAGTAGATAACAGACAAAAAAAGCAAAACAAAATTAGATTTCTTTTCCCCATAGAACTACATGTTGGGCAGTAGAATTACATATTAGATGAGATAGGAATAGAACTCAAAAAGAAAAGTAAAATAAATTTTTTCTTAATATTTAACTATCAGTACTTGCTACACTTTAAATACTTCTCATAGAAACAGAAGCTTTGTTTTCTGGTTAATTTAAATTATAAGGAACAAGAATTTGATTGCAGCCGTTCCCATGTGGAGTGATTCCACAGATTTTAGTGAGATAGAATAATAGTAACAAATGCTAGAGTACTACAGTTTAAGTCAACATCTCATGAGGATTTACACTGAAGAAACTTAAATCAGGATGCAGGACACTGATGATTAAAAAAAACCCCAAAATCAAACAAGCCAAACCTAAACTCAACCAACTAAACAAATAACCCTACAAAATTAGTAAAAGGAAATTTTTTGGGATTTTTTAAATTACTTTTGTTCAATTTTCACTTTCTTTAAAAAAAATCTGATTCTACCTAATCACAAGGCCAACTTCTGCAATCTTTACTTATTTAGTGTTAACTGCTCTTTCATTTAACAGCAGTATTAAAAGTTAGGTGAAGCAAAAGACAAATGGTTGGGGGTTAAATTCTATATTCTAGACAGGTCTTATATACTTGATTCTCTTATGCATTATCTATTCATTTTCCAAAGTTGTATTGTTCTGTACTGAAATTGAGTGAATTTACAACAAAATCAAAATAATTTTACCCATGTCTCCAAGGTGGATGGAATCTAGCAAGAGTTTAACATTTTCGAAACTTGTCCAGGTGTCTAATTACAAGTATGAGGTGTTTTTTTGAAAATCTTAATCACAGGATAGATTTCTCTGCTGTAACATGTAATAAAATAAATGAGATTATGAAAACTAGAAACTGTTTCATTTTCACTTGGTTAAATTTTTAGACAGGTGAAATGAAGATAAATGTGCTCCAAGTCAGGTTTCTCATTTTGACATTCTTATTACAAATAGTATAAATTATAAGAAGCCCTCCCCCAGGTCTGAGGGAAAGGCCTCTCACATAAGGATTTACAAATTTATGATCATCATCACAGCTGTTTTTTGGTTTTTTTTTTTTTTGTATTTGCAAGGCAAGTATTTAAAATAAATTTTCTTTTCCTGGAGATAAAGATCCTCTATTTCCCTACGGAAATTCTAATTCTTTTTCAAAGTCCACCACCCAGAACACCCCTATTGAGTGGGTGTTATTCCACATGCAACTGTCAGCCTCAGTCTGGTGTAAACGAAGTTAATCCTAATTTTGACAGCTTTTCTACATGTCTTTTTGTTATCTGCCATACTACAAATACTACATTATCTTGTGTGTTAGACCATGGTGCTACAGATGGTTTTGGTGCAGCTTGGACAGTGCACATTTTTCTTATGTGTCCATCTCCTTATTCAAGGGACTCAGCATCTTCATTAAGAGCAGTGCATTCATAAGCACAGGAGAAGCCACTGAAAGCTGATTATCCCTGAAAAAAAGGATCTGCAGGGTTTAAGGGCACCTACAGGGAAATTAAGCAAGAAAAATTACAGTATGTTGTTCCTTGCACAGGTGAATATTGCAAACCCCTACAGGAACTCTGTAGAAAAGTGAAGTGCTGAGAAGTAATAGATCATGAAAAAACAGTGTTTTGACATGGGACCTAAGATTTCTTCCCCACTCTTTTTTTTTTTTTTCCTACTTCTCATGGAAAAACACTTATCAAATTAACTTTGTGTTTGACAAAAACGAAATGTTCAAATAAAGGTGTGAAATAGAAACTCTAAGGTAAGTGATTAAAAGTTCCTTAAAAGATCACATTATTCCAATAGTACACAGTGACAGAAAAAAGACAGAGCTTTTCATCCTTCCATTTAATGTATTATTAATGATTTAGGTTGACAAAACTATAAAATAATGTAATTCAAATTTCAGACATTGAACAAAATAAATGATTTAAAATGACATTGCACAAACTTATAATAAAATGCTTAAAAATAAGTACCCCACATTTGGAAGTAGTCATTTATCATTTTCACTTCATGCTCAGATTTGCCCTTTTGCCAGCTGATGAACCCTTGGAGAAAACAAACCAAACTACAAAAACACTTAAATCCTTTAGCTGTGTTAACTGTAAAGAATTTACCCTGAATATGTAAATGCCTTTCTGGAATGTTCCAGGAATAGAGACCTAATATAAGTGTTCCTACAGCCCTTGGGACCTGTTTTGAATTCTGTAAGGCTGTTCCACAAAGGCTTGGGCTGGCCAGGGAGATGTTCCCTTGAGTGCAGAGGATGCCTGGGTGACACCGAGGGGCTGGGTGGGATCCAGTAATGAACTCGTCACAGCAGCAAGGAAGGAGGTGAGATTGTAACCTGAAGAAAATAAACAAATGTAAACACAGAAATTTGACAGCTGCTTCCAAGATTGTCCCAATTAGTAAGACACAAGTAAAAGGGAAATATTACATATATAAATACCTTATTATTCTAAGAAACTCTATCCGTGTAGAGCAAAAAAGCAACAACCCCAGAATTCATGTAAAATGTAGGAATGTCACATGGAGTTCTGCTGGGCACAAGAAAAACTGCAATAAGACAAGGCTGTGTGTATGGCTTCATTTGCTCTGAGGAATGCTGAGCAACACAGAAAAGTGTTGAAAAAATTCTCTTCTCAGGGAAAACTTGAATGCTGAAGGATAACTAGCAACAGCAGGAACTTTTACTCAAATTGCTTATCTTTAAAATAGCAAGAAACTGCATAACAATCCATGAAACCTGACTGTATCTGACAGCATCCACAGTGTGGTCTTTGAGTCCACAGTGGAAATGGCTGGGCCAGCCTCTTACTGCAGCATCAGGTGGGCAGAATTATCACTCTGGTATCACTTAGCACTGTGTGTGTAAGCTGGCTGCCAGTAAAGGAGAATTTTATTTTTATTGCTGGTGTTTGTTCTGATACCCTGCCCTCGAAGCTCAGTATCCACTGAATCATCTGTAGCCTGCAATAAAAAAATAGATTTTTTTTTCTACCTCATACCAACAAAAATTGGGAGTCTTTATCTCCAGTTTTTGATCATAGAGACAAAAAGTTATTGTGAATTTAATAAGGCAGTTGATGAAAATAAAACAAAATTATATCACTGCTGGTTTTCACTGGATGTTTTATTGTAATCTTTACCTCTTACACTTCTAACTTTTCAAACAAATCAGTTCTTCACTTTCAATGCCAATTGGGTTTTGACAAGTAAAAGATGAGATGATATTCATATAGTGTGAATAGCTTTAAAACCTTCTTGCTCCAAATATTATTTCTGTAACTGCAATTGCTTGAAGAATCTAATTTTCATTAGAAATAACCAAATGTTTGTGTAAGAGCATCCTAGATTAAGGCTCATTAATGCTGGCAGGCAGCTATGGCTGCCTCATCTGTTTCACATTGAGTCACTGCACCTTCTCCTGGTTTCAAAGTCAAACCCTCCCAGTCTAGATGTGAGATGTGTTTAATCTTCAAACAAGCCTCAGAACAGCCTGTCTCTCTTCTGTCTTTATCAACATGAGCTCGGTGACACCAAGCTCCTCATCAACATTAACAGTGCCTCCTGAGTGAATCTGCAGGAAGTAAAATGAAGGGAACTGAGAATAAAATATGCCTACCTGGGTAGGGGGCAAGAACACAAAGTTTAGCGCTCAGCACGCTGCTTTGTTGGTGTCATCTATTTTGGATTAGACAAAGAAGAGCAGGAGGAAGCACTTTTTCTGAAGAACATTATGTAGAATCATGACAAGGCTGTAAGACCTTTGGTCTGGATCCTGACTCTGAAGAACTCTTCTCTACTGCACATTTTTCACCATTTTAGCCCAAAAAAAAAAAAAAAAAAAAAAAAACCAAAAAGGACTTTAATCGTATCTCCTGCTAAGATTATTTTACAGAAGTTATGTTTTAACATAAATGAGCATTTTCCTCCTAACAACTTTGAATTAAATTAATTTCAGATGTTTCTGAGTATTTTTTCTAATCCTACCTAGTGCCTTTGGTGATATTTTTTTCCACTGGATAAAAGGGAAGAATATCTAAATATTTGAAAGTCAATACATTTTCCTACTGTTAAATCAACTCAGGAAATTCCCATGGCTTTATTCTCTATTGTTTCCTATAGTACTACTTTTTAAATAAATGAATTCAGAAATAATTAAAGAGAGAAAATGATTCTGAATTGAAGAAGAAAAATAGATTTTGCACAATAGCAGTGTTAGAAGTGAACTCTCTTCAATTCTCTGCTTTTGCCAGGAAAACCATTTCCCACACCTCACAGGAATGTGTGGGGACGTTCTCCAGGTACCAAGCTGGAGCATCCTCAGCCTCTGCATCCTGTTACTTATTTTTACCTCAAAAACAACTCAGTTTTCACACCACTGCTCCAGTCCCATTTAAAACAGCTTTACTAATGTGAGATCCACAATAGATTGTCTCCTAGAACCTGCAAAAAAAGCAGGAATTACCCAAAATAAAAAAGATGAAAGTAGTTCCCAAGCACTAATGCTAGCATGCATTGATACTGGAGAAAATTAAGTTTTGTGTGAACATTCTCTCCCTTTCATACCGTGGAAATATGGAAATTTATCAAGAAAGTCCAAGTAAGGATGTGATTTTAGAAATTTTAATTTTTCCAGACTGAACTGCTTACCTGTTTTAAATCACAAACTTTTGCAATCAGCGTGAGAAGGAAATAAAATCACATTTCATTTTTGCATAGTTATTTTATAAATTTGAGATTTAAAAACTTGAAGAAATATAAGACTCTCTCAGGAAAGATGCATCAAAGCCTTCAAACTTTTGGGTTTAAAAACCTTTACGAAAAGTTGTTAATCTTTCATTTCTTAAGCCTCAAAGAAAGGTTTGTTATATTCAAGAAATAAAAAATGAAGCAAATCAGGGGTGAAAAATTTCATATATCTTTCCTGCTGTCTTTCATTTTCTTCTGCTTTTTATTCTCATACATATACGTACTTAGGTTTACATAAAATCTTGAAGATCTGCAATGTTGAGGTATCATCAATCATGAGTAGAAGAGAAATATTCTCCCTTCTCATCCACATAACAAGCCAATTTGCTAAGCTTCATCTCTGGAATGTAAGAGGAGAAAGAAGACCCTTGCTGTCACTGTGGCTTAAACCCTACATTTTTAACTAAAACTTGTTTGGAACTCAAATATGGTTTGCCATTCAAAATGACAGTGTGTAGCTATCATCTATTTTTCTACAATATAAAAACTAGAATTTTAATTTTTTTAGACAAAATACTGCTTGAGTAAAGAGGATATAGATGCTCGATATTACCTAAAATTCTGTCCTTTGCCAAACCAATTTTTATTTTTAAGAATAAACTAGAATTTGGCCATCCCATTTGGCTGTAAGAAAAATCAGTAATCCAACAAGTAAAATCCAGTGTTAGCATGTGTAAAATCCTTTACAGACAAAAAGCACACAGAAGTATTACTACCAAATTTCTGAGCAAACACACATTTCATAGACCCAGAATATTTCAAATGGTATTTGAAATACAACCATTAAATTAAACTTACCAGGTAATGAGGCTGCTTTATCCAAGACTTTCTCACTCAGCTTTGTCCTGTTCTTATAAACCTCAGATTTAAACATTAGCTGGTAATATGTAAGCTCTAAAATCTTTCTGGAAAAAGCCCTGTTTCTGTCAAAGAAATCTTTCTGTCCTGTTTCTGATGGGCTGAATGATTTTTTTGTAATGGGCCTCGACAATGTCTCAAACTACATCTGGAAGTGATATATATAGCAATTCATTTCAGGTGCTTATCTTGGATCCTCTTGATGAAACCACACAGTTTCCCAGAGGCAGGAGAGAAACATAATTGCGGAAAGAAGACTGGGTTGGGTTGGGTTGTTCTTAAATTCTTTTCTTCTCTTTTCAACATTTTAAGAGCTTGGTAGGCATCTAATCACAACAAGAAGAAACTTCTTCAATATTTGCCTTCACCCAAGATATTTTTCAAAAAAACAAAAAAAATGTAAAATTAAGCACTGTTTAGATGATTAATAATTTCAGAAGATATATGTGAAAAGTCATAATGGAATGCAAAATTTGACAGCAAAGTTTATCACTGTTGTACTATAATAGTCTTTCTTCAACATAAGCATTACAGTTAGTCATATCAGGAGTATTTGGCGTACGTGTTCACATTTTGTTTTGTACTCTGTGTTGAGCCCAGTTTCCATATTTTTGAAAGGGTTGAATGGTGAGAAAAGGGACAAGAGGGGACACAATGTGGTGGATGCTAAAAAGCTACACAATGCCTAGGGAAAAGAGAACAAGTTCACCAAAAGTGGAAGACCACAATGAATTATTAATGAGACACTTAGAGCCATCCCTGGGTCAGACAGTCCCTGAGCAGCAAAATGCTGGAGACTGGGAGACTGCTCTGGGACATATCAGTGTGTCCTGCTCTTTTTTTTGCCCTAGGCAGCCCACATTGGTCATCCTCCAAGACAGGATGCAGGACTACCTGGATTCGTACAACAGATACCAATATTGCAGCTCAAAACCACTCTGATTTATGGACAGTTTTATTTCATAATTAGACTTTTACAGAATGTTATCCCATTTGTTTTAGGACCACTGATAAGGTATGACTTGTTCATCTTATGTGCAGCTTTATTTCCTTAAAACCTGCTTCAGAAGAGAACAGGTAGGCAAAACCTGCCAGACTGCAAGCTTTATGTAATTTAAAGAACAGTCTTATAGTTCCAACAAAGTTCTTAGGCAGAACTAAAACACAAAACATGATCAATGCCACAAAGCAAAGTTTTCTCCCTTAGGCTATTTTTGGAAGGAGCAATAAAAAACTACTTCCTGGCAGAACTGTTGTAATAATTCCATGGATATTGTCCTTTAAAATAATGAAAATTAAATAACTTTTAGACAACAGAGATTTGAATAACTATCCACACAAATGATTTTCATGTACCCATGAAGTATCCCTGCTAAGCCTGGAACCATAGTTGCAGTAACCAAATGATTATGTATTTTATGGTCTCATAGATGAAAAATAAGAGTTGTCATGGAATCATAGAATTTCCCAAGTTGGAATGGACCCACAGGTATCATTGAGTGCAACTCCTGTCCCTGCACAAGACACCCCAGGAGTCACTCCATGTGTCTGAGAGCACTGTCCAAACACTTCTTGAACTCTTTGGGACTTGGTGCTGTGACCACTGCCCTGGGCAGCTGTTCCAGTGCCCAACCATCCTCTGGGGGAAGAACCTTTTCCTGATATCCAGTCTGACACAGCTGAGGCCATTCCCTCAGGTCCTGTCACTGGTAACTGAGTGAAGAGATCTCTGTCTGCTCCTCCTCTTCCTCTTGTGAGGGATTTGTAACAGCAATGAGGTCTCCCCTCAGTCCTCTCTTCCTCAGACTGAACAGACAGAGTGACCTCAAAGCTTCCTCCTTATCCCTTCACCAATCTCGTGGCCCTCCTCTGGACCTTCTGTAACATCCTTATCATTTATATCCCTGTCACATCTTTCAGAGTAAGATTATCCATATAACGATTGCTGTGTGTGCATTCCATGCTTAATTTTAAACATCTAGACAGAAACATTTGATTTCCTCATTCTGATACCTTGTTTAAGGTGTCAGCAGCACCCTACATTCATTCCTAGTAAAAGTGAGTTCCAAAGTTATGTCTAGTTCAGTTTCCCATCTTTTGAGGATGGCCATCAGAGAAGCACTCAAGGACAGAGTACTCAAATTCTGAATTCTCTGGCAGCTTCCAGTTTGCTCCATTTTATGAATTTTCTGAGACATAATAAATATTAAATATCAATAATGAATATCTATTAATGCTTTTGTGCTTAAAGTAATTATATTTAACAGCTCTTGCGTGCTCTGCTCCTCATCAATGTTTGTGAGGATTTTAGAACCAGTCTAATGCCACCACATCCTATGGCAATGTGATTCATTCTTTATCTACCCTTTATGTGAATAAGCATTCACTTTGTTCCAGTTAACAACCACTCCCTCCTTTTTTATGAGAGACATTCTTCATTTCCTTTGTTGCAGTCTTGATTTCACAGTCTTATGTCATATTCTCCCTTCAGTGCTCCCTCTTTCATTCTGAATTCCTTGTCTAAAAAAATTATTCTTCATACAGAAACCATTCCATAACTACTTTGATTTCCCTTCTACCTTCTCTAGTTCTACTATTCCATTTTTAGATAAATGATCTTGACAGCAAAAGATAACCTTATGGATAAAGCATTAGAGTGTGGTCCTGGAAAGAGGAATTATATTTCTGCTTGTGTCACAGATCTTATGCATTATTCAGTCTTCTTGTCTACTTAATTTTGAGTAATCATTCACCTCTAAGTGAAAATATTTTTCAGCAATACAGAACATTTCTGCTTCCAGTGGTTAGAATATAACCACTACAGGATATTCTGACATGAAATTATTACTTAAACGACACTATAGTATGAGTTTACTTTGGGTATTTTTTTAAAACTAACTGAGAACCTCAGATATTTGGAACAGACCCCTAAAGTATTGTAGAGACAGTACAGTACCTTCAGAAGGAGCTCTAATTCTGTGTCTCTCTCCTGTTTTGAATAGCAACTTTTCAGAAGTTGTTTCCAAACTATAAATAACTCCTGACTTTGAGTAAACTTGTGATAAAAGTCCAATGTTCTATGTAAGTTGGCTATGTAAGTTAAAACAGACCCATCTCCCATTTAGGTCATATATGCCTGGATATTAAAAAAATGTATATTAGTAGCAGATGAACAAACAAACAGTTCTCAATTTCCATAATGCAGGTGAATTACTTTCATAAATGAGAACTCACTGATTTCTCCTAATAGAAAATCATTATTCATTTTATGTCCTTAAAATAGCTAATGCAGAGAAATCTAGAGAGAACATTGGATTTTTCTTTTGTGAATGTGTGGCAATTTCTCCAGTGCTATCCAAAGATATCTGAATCCTATCATCCAAATGGCATCAATTTTATCACCTTTAACAGAAAACCTGCATTCCAAAACAATATGAGGCTTTCTAGATTTATTTTTACTGAGAGAGAAGTTTCAGCAACATCTGTGGCATCATGTCAGAAAGGCAAACAAGGAGGATGTCAAACTAAATGAAAGAGCAGTTGAACTCCAAGCCTCACATTAAAACATTACTTTCTAATCAGTGGATAATATCTCAGAATCTTTGTGCCTTGACACAGAGCCTTAGGCATCTCAGCTGGAGTCCAACAAGCCCTAAGGCTTTACCCACACTCACAGCTCCAAACTTAATTTATGCACAAAAAAGAGACAAAGAAAAATCCTCTGTAGGAGCCAAAAAACTTTTTATGGTGGATTTGACATATTTTCCAATGCACAGTGCTTGGTGTAGTTAATAAAGACAGGGAAATGCTGCGAAGCTTATTTCTCTCGCTTCTTTAGGTATTTATTCACGTGGACTTTCAAATATGCTGTGGCATATCAGAACATGTCCTAGGTATTTAACAGCTACTTATTTAATTAGGAAATGTCTCCAAATCACTAAAAAAAATAATTATTAAAAAATTCTATTATATAGATAAGATGGGATTATATTCAGTCAGTTTCTCTGTGAATATACAAATTGAGAGTTTTGGTTTGTTTCATTGAATGCACTGAAATTGTTTCCAGGACTCCATGTGCAAAGCAGCACCCTGAGCCAGAGATCTCACTGTTGGGTTTGGTCCATCCCTTACAGAGGACATGACAATAAAACAGGAATTCCTTTTGCACTAAGTGCTTTCCTGGGTCACTGCCAGAAGACAGGAGTGCCTTCCCCAGCAGGTTTCAATGAAATACTCCAGTCCAGGTACTCCTCTTTGGGAGGAGGAAAGGCACAATCAGGCTTTTCCCACAGTGTGACCAACGAGTCAGCTCTATCCATGGCAGCAACTGTTCAAGCATCAAGAGCTGTCAGTGTTTCGGGCATCAGATTACACAGACAGGAAAGGAAAACAAAACTGGACAGTAACAACTTCCAAGGATGACTGCTCTCCTCACAAACTCACTCCAATCTCACAGCAGAGTGCCATAGTTTAACCATTCTATTTTCCTGTCTTGCATTTAATTTGATTTTCCACTTAAAGAATGACTGCACTTAATTGATCCATGTAAGCCCATCTCAGTGGAAGAAGTGAAGTCTACGAAATTCATCAGGGAAAAGCTAATGAAATTATTAGACACAAGCATCTCCCAGACATGGCCCAGTAAATTTTTATTTCATTTTAAAATGAAAGATACTGAAGCAAGGACTAATTGAGGAAAAGCATAAATAAATAAAATACTGTGGATGATTTGCTACGGAAATTATCAAAAATAGAATAAAAAAGTGCTTGGGCATAGTCTTACATGAGGTAAAAGCTTGTGATGCAAAATGCAGCAAAACTGAACTGCTCTAAGAGAAGAATATTGGTATCCCTTCGTTTTATGTAATGAAAAAAAGATACCCTGTAAATTAACAACTACTGCCATAAATCTAATATTTCCCATTACTTACTCTAAGATGACCCAGACAGTGAATCTTACAAGACAACTTCATTTTTAGGGGGAAAACATAATTTACTATTTTCAGTTTTATTATTAATAACCCCAAAATATGTGTTCTTCACCACATTTTTTCATCTTTTGTTTTTGAACAAAAATGTGTTTAGGCATAAAAGAGGTACATTTTAGAAGGTATTTTCCTAAAAGTATTGGTGGTCTATATACATGAGAAATAATGTTTAAGCAATTCCATCATATTCTGAAATTCTGCTTTAAAAATAATCTTATTTAAATTAAACTTTATTTTTCTCCACACTATTGTTCCATGTGTCCAGATATCAGGAGAGTTGGATATTTTTCTTCTTGCACAAGAAAAGTTTGTGTATATCTTTCTTTGATTATGACTGCAGAAACAGAGGTTTTCAGCAAACTGAAGTTTTGTCCTGCATAATTTTGCACAAAGAACTGTGCATCACATCTTCCAACAACATCCTTTGATACAAAACTTAGTCAAAATCTCTTTATTTCACCATGGTTGCATTTTTACTGAGCAGTACCAGTGGAGCTGCTTGGACTTCTTCCAGTCCAGATTCACAGATAACCTGAACCCTCTTGAAATTCCTTCAAGAGCACAAAGATCATGTGATGAAAATCTAAACTGGGAGAATCTCTTGCCCTTGTGTTGCACAGGATTTCTTTCTTCAATTTTTGCCAAACTCTGATAACCAGACAAGCTCATCTTCCTCTCCTCAAATCTTTGAGTCCTTACAGCCTACAAAATATAACATACTTTGCAGTAAACAGAAGACTCTGGAATTAGCTGCTGTCAGAATCCACTTTATGGGGTATCTTCAAATAAACTGAGCTAACAACTCTTTTACAAATCTTTTAAACTATTTATAGCCTTTTTTTCTTTTTTTCTGGTGTCCATCTGGATGCTGCAGCTGGGAGTTGCCTTCCCTTCCTGCAGCTGAATCTCAATATTACCTGTCAAGACCCGACATCTGGGATTTCTAAAGCCACTTCCCAGATCAGCTGCTGTTCTCACCAGCTACTAAGTATCCATTATTATTCATTTTCCATATTAACAGCAGTATTATTTTTGAAATCAATAATAATATTGAGACAATAAGTCTAAAGATGCAACATCTGTATAGATCACTTTGGTTCTCTACTTACCAGATGAAAGTCAGGCTTCCTCCTTTCCCTTTCTTTGTCTAAAGATGATAAAATAAACATATATATATAATATATATTTACTTTTACAATAACAACAGACAAGGATATTGCCATGAATATGTCATGTCTCTGTAATTTCCAGGTAAATTATTTACTTATTCAGACTGTTACATATTTGTTTATACATTTAAATACTAGTTCTACATCTCTTACTTTAGCTTCCCTGAAGCTCTTTGCCTCATGAAGTGCAAGGATTTTGTGCCTTTAATTGGCTCAGCCTCTCATTCAATATTTGCATGTGGCCAGCTCTGTGGAAACGAGGCATTGCAATGCTTTTATCTGTAGAATTCATTTTTTTCTGTAATATTGGTCCTTTCTAGGTTCCTCAAAGAAATTTCATCATCTTTTGTTTTTACAGTGCACAGGACCAAAATATCTATGCAAGATCTAATAATGAGATAAGTTTGCTGTTATAGTTTTCTTTCATCTTGAAAGGTACATTGCCTGAAAGTACATTTCTAACTAGGAAGCTGGTGTGAATAAATGTATAATGTATTATTCCCCTTTAAAAATGTGCTGGCTGTTATGCATTGTGTAAAATGCATCTGTATGTCAAGCACTCATATGTCTTTTTAGGTTCCACAGATTACCAGATTTAATCGCCACTAATCCAGCCTACATTTATTGTATTCAGGGTAATAAAAACTTCCTATCATTGGCCCAGAAGTTTGGTTTTGGCAACAAGAATTGTGTCCACATTGACAGATAAAACACCAGGTGCTGACTCTTCAAACCTGTCCTTCCTTACAACATCACCTGTGGACATTATTGACCACCATGGTTATTAAAGTCACAGACACAAGGCTGGTGCAGGTATGGCAGAAGGACACCTGTAGTGGGCTGATGTCTACATCTGGGACTTTCTTTTCCCTTGACACAAAAAATGACCACGTCTCTCTGGAATCATTGCAGGGTTTGAGGCTGGACTACATCTCCTTTGGCCCATGGAATGATAATCTTACAATGCAAACCTTTTGGGACAAGGAGGTACGTGGAAATTCTTTGTCTTAACTGTGCTGTGACTTCATCAGTCATTCAGAAGTGGTCAGGAGGTGACTGCTGGAGGGAGCTGCATCCTGATTCTGCACAGTCCTGGGGCAGGAATCCCACAGAGGTGATGGAGGCTCCAGGAGCTGGGAGTTCAGACACGCAGCTGGCTTGATTCTGCACTGATGCCTGAAGAGAACTTAACCAGGAGCTGCAAATCTGCCAAGGGACTCCTCAGAGACTCCTCAGGAACGTTGCACTGGAGTTTTTTAGCCTAAAAAGCTGCTTGTCCTCCAGGATGCAGGATACTTGCTGATGCCGACCAGCAGCATCCTGCAGTTTGCACCTGCCCTGGCTGAGGGAGCAGTGCAGGGCTCTCCATTGCCACAGAATTTGGGAAGATCAGGAAAAGTCCTCAGGTGTACTGGTTGTTCCTCTCTGGCTCTTCTGAGAGGTGATGGAGGGCTGCAACCAAAACTTTATTAGTAAGACTTTATTAGTAAGATTATTAAGATTAATTTACCTATAATTCACTTCCTTCTATAACAATATTAATTATTAGACTGATATTACCATAACATGAAACACACTGGATGTCTTCATTTAGGAAAGCCCACATGGCTTTGTTTTTACTGTTCTTCTCATGGACAGAATCCCCAAAAACTGAATTTGGTTTTGGTGTTACAGAAACATGCACAGCAAGCTGCAAGCTGCATTTTGGCAACTTTGACTGTGTAACAAAAAGTCATCCAAATTTCACTGATGTAATGGTAATCAATAAATTCTAATTTCAATTTCAAAATCCAGTTTTTAAAACCAAAAGAAAAATTTGCTGTTTGAAACATTTAAACATCAAATCTAATGAGTGGTCTCCTAATTTTTAAAATACTTCCAGAAAACTAGGTTAAATCATAGTAGAAAACCTTGCAGGAACTACTGAAATATGATAATCAATAGTGGAAATGTTAAAAAATCCAATCAAATACCCTTCTAAAAATATTCCCATTATGTCATTAACCCTGTCAATCATTCCTTTAAATAAATCCCTGTTTGAAAAAAAAAAAAATAGAAAAAAAAGAAGGAAATGTACAAGTATGTACTTCTGGAGTGACTTCATAAAATTGATTAATTTTTGAAATATTTTACTTTGATTAATGAGAACAAGACAGCGGAAATATGTGAAATATGTGAACTGATGACACAAATACACTTTACTTTTTTATAATGCCATTTTTCAAACAGTATTTTCTGAACATTTTTTAAATTTAAATAACTAATACCATGCATGGAATCTGGAAACACAAGAATTGTTTCTTAAAATCATTATGGCAAGACCTTTTGTAACTGCTGGTATAAAAACCAAGCAATAGGTGAATTTATAGCTTGGATGTATATCACCCCACTAATATCTGTAGATCTTGAGCCTACAGCAAGTATCCCTTCATCTGTACTCTAGGAGAGCTAAAATATTTTCAAAAGATTCCATGTAGGCACCAAAACAACACAAAATTCCTTCATCCCAGCTCATTACAGCAGTAGGGCATTAGTACATTTTTAGTTAGCTATTAGTTATCAGCATAACTCCAAATTTCTAGAATATTATCAGTGTGTGAGAGAATGACAGATTCCAAGAACCACATCAAAAGATGTAACAAGAAGCCAGCATTTGGAGTTAAAAAGGTAGAGGTAACTCAGTTTCCAGTGATTTATTTTAAATGTCCAAACACTGTTCTGGTTCTGGAAAATATTTAATATTTAAAAATTAAAAAAAAAAAAACAAACCAAAACAAAACAAAGGACAAAACCTTAACTCTTGAGATTATTTTATTCTTTTCTTGATGTTCTTGCTCTAAAAGTGATATACTAAGACTATGCTTACAATTTGAACTCCATAAAGCCTACAAATAAATTATCCTTGCTGGTGACACAGATGTCAAAAGTAAGTCTATATTTAAGTTGATGGGAGATCTGTGTATGTGAAAGCTACAAGATATAGGTGTTAATAATTAAGATCTTTAACTCTGACTTCCTTTTCCTTGTCTTTGTAAAGAATTCAGTCATCTGGAAGGTATTGGGTATGAAAATTCCAAGGGCTGCCCAAATCCAGTAGCTGAAGCTGAAACTTGAGACAAAAAAGAAATAAAAGATTTTTCTGAGAGAGAAAAGAAGTTTGTGCTTCAGCCTGAAATGATCCCAGTATCTGATATACTGGAAAAGCTGAAGAAGAGATTAGCCATTTGAAAAATGACCATTTCAGAGCTTTCATTGATTTCTTAAAGGACTATTCACTGAAAATATATTTTAAGCATAAATGGCCAAGATCCTACTGGTAGATCATTACTTGGATTCAAACTGCTTGTAGTTCTGCTGCCTCAAAGCAGTAGAAAAAAAAAAAATATTGCTGCCCTAGTAGTGAGTGAGTACTTGCTGTAATTGTGGGATGGCACAAGCAGGCACATGCAATAGAATTCAGTATGGATGTTTGCATAAACCTAAAATTGTGTTACACTCTACAGTATATTTAATATCCCTAAGAATTCCTGTGGATAGTAGCCAGATCTTCATTCTATAGAAAGATAATGCCCATGGGAAGGAAAGATGTTCCCAAAAGTCCAGCAGTTAGGACAACATGGTCATAGCCAATGCTGGATTCAGTGGTGTGGGAAATCAAATGTAGTAAAGAGGAGATAACAATTTATTTGCAGCAAACTACTGACTTCTGATATATTTGGAATGCTACCTTATTGTATCACTATCAGGTTATTGTTTTCTGGTTAGCTGCTGTTCAGAATACCTCATATTTTGAAGACAGATGAGGTCCTAAGACACAAGAAATAAAAAGTGTGGTGGCATTCTTTTAGAATTTAAAAAAATTCTGGGATGAATAAGCGAGCAAAATACAAACTGGAGAGAGTCCAGGGCAGGACCACAAAGAAAGGCAAGGGACTGAAGCATCTTTCCTGTGAGGAAAAGCTGAGTGTGGGACAGCTCAGCCTGGAGAAATCTCAGGGAGAATCTCATTTGTTGCACTGCTAGTACTAACCAAATGCCATCTTGCAAAGGCTTTTGTTGTAAGTGATGAATGTAATGCATTATCCCTGAAATTGCCGTGAGAACAATTAATTTTTCTGTGAGATTACAAGATAGTTAATTAATCTGAGTTCAAGTTAATTAAAATTTTACTCCTGTAAGAAAAGCATTGGTCCATTTAGCATATGTCGGACTTTTTCAGCTAATGGCCTCAAAAAAGAAAATATTATGTGTTCTTGAAGTTTATTTTTGATAGCTGTGGAATTCCTGTATATAATTCTCTGCTCAAGAAGAAGAAAAGTTAAGTTTAGTATCTCTTATTATGCAGTCAATTTTACTCAACAACAGCAAGACTAAATACTGGTAGGTAATTGTGACATCAAAGTTAATGAGTCAATCAAATTCATATACAGAATTTCTGGTGTTTTGTAATATATCCAGGATCTGAGGGAGACAGAGTAAAGGCATTAGAAATGGGATGTGGGGAGTACTCAGGTCCATTTTCATGGAATTTAAAAATCACTTGGCCACATACTATCTGTGAACTGTTCCTGAAAGTCTCCCTTTCAAACTGTTCCCTCTGCTGGGGAAGCAGCACCACAAATAAAATAATGTAATAATGCACACCCATATTGCTCATAGAAATTGTGACTTGCAGACTGAGCTCTCCCTTTACCCCTCATACAACATGTTGATGTCAGTAATATTTCAAAATTAGGATCTTCTGTATCATCAATGTGCTTTGGCTATTTAGATGCAAAATAACCACAAAACCCAGCTCAGCTGGCTGGCATGCTCTACTTCCTTTAGCCTGTTGGTAAATCTGCTCTTAAAGTGGAAATAAATTATGATTTTAAGATACTAAGAAAAATCAGAACTGATGCAGAAATATCTTATTTTTCATGTGTATTATTAGCATTTATGTTCTGAAATAATTTGAATAAAGTAAAACTAATAGATAAACATTCTCCTTATACTATTTAGGATAGGAAGGAGTTCTTTAATAACAAAAGCATCACAAGGATGTGATAATTCCCCTGTAATAATCGTTATAAACTAGAAATTATCTAAGCTTTACACAAAACAATGTTAGCTCTCGTGTGTACTCCTACTGTGAAAAACACTTTGAGGAAATTTGAAGGTGGCAACAAATAAAATTGATTGTAGAACATAAAAAAAAAAAAAGGATAACGGAGATGCCAATCATCTTGCATCATAACATAAGCTACAACTTCAGAAACATAACACTTGTTTTTGCAAATATTTATGTGCATAATACACAGACTTATAAATACTATTTCTGAGAAATCTATGAATAAACATATTCTGGCATTTCCAATAAAGCCTTCAACATCCTTTCTTGTTTTATCTCAAGTCACCTCTATCTTTTCTTAGTCCATCAGTAAATTTTAAAGTATTTTAATACACTGAAGGAAAAACTGTGATTTAATTTGCACTATCAGATGTGGAAATTTTAAAGCTGAGTTTTTTTGTTTGTTTTTTTTGTCAGTTTTTGAGTTTAGTTTACAGGGCAGGAATCTGTAGAGAAACTTGTCAGAAATATGTGTTTATGTTATCTATATGTTTTAGTTGTTTTGGTTTTTTTAGCAGAGTGAAGTATTTTTATTTGAAATATAGAAGCCAAAATTTATCAGTTTCAAAGAACAGCAGATTGACCATGGCTGGATGCCAGGCACTCACCAAAGTCTCTCCATCACTCCCCTGCACAGCTGGATAGGGAAGACAAATTATAACAAAGGGTTCATGAGTGGAGATAAAGACAGAGAGAGAGCATTTACCAAAAACCATCATGAGCAAAGCAGGCTCAGCTCAGAGATATTAACTGATATTAAAATCAGAGCAGGATAATGAGAAGTAAAACAAGACCTCAAAAACACCTTCCCCCCACCCCTCCCTCCTTCCCACCCCCAGGGGTGCAGGGGGACAGGGAATGGGGTTATGGTCAGTTCATCACCCACTGTTTCTACAGCTGCTCAGGGAGAGCATTTGTTCTCCTGATGCCCCACAGGGTCCTTCCCATGGGAGACAGTTCTCCAATAACTTCTTCAATGTGAGTCCATCCCACGGACAGCAGTCCTCCCCAACCTGCTGCCACTCCTCCCTGGGGTCAGTCCTCCAGGCACAGCTGTTAGTTTTTTAAAAATAAAAATATTATATATATATATACGTTTTTCTGTTTCTTTCTTGTTTTCTTTGTTTCTTTCTGGGCTTTTCTGTGTTTGTGAGGTTTTCTGTTTCCCCCAGTCCTGCGTCTGAAGAAGAGATCGAGTTGTCTGCTCTCGTTCTCGGGAATTTGTTTATTCTTTGTTATTGCATTTCATTCCCTGGCCTGCCACAGCTTTCTGCAGACCAGTGCTCTCCTCTTTGGTCTTGGTCTCCTTGTCATCTGCCTGCCCTTGGGAGGGCACTATCTTTTATACAGAAAATTACATGTACTTTATTTATTACAATTCTCCAATATCTGCTAACTATGTTGTACAGTGTTCTTTTACTCTAAACCAATCTAAATGTGCCACACCACCACAGAAGATGAAGAACAAGAGGACGAAGAAGAAGCTCAGGGACACACCCCACTTCCTCCATCTTTTTCCCCTGATCTCACATTCTAAAATCCCCAAATCTACTTTTGTACCCTGTGATATAATAATTATTTTTCTATCTAAATTCTTGTTTATTATAAATCTTCCCAGGACACTCAGAAGGATTTTGTGATTCCCACACACAACCAGTTCCAGCCAGGGTCCCTGCAGGGTCACAGGTCCTACCAGGAACCCTGCTCCAGTGTGGGCTCCTCTCTCCACGGGTCTGCAGGTCCCTGCCAGGACCCTGCTCCAGTATGGGCCTCCCATGAAGCTCACAGTTTCATCTCAGGCATCCTCCTGCTCTAGAGTGGATCCTCCCTGGGCTGCAGGTGGATCTCTGCTCCCCTGTGCCCTCCATGTGCTGCAGGGACACAGCTGCATCCCCAGGGGGATCTCATCCCGCCGTGCCTGGAGCCCCTCCTGCCCCTCTGACCTGGGCGTCTGCAGGACTCACCCCATTCTCCTCTGGCCACAATTACAATGAACGTTGTTTCCTATTTAAATCTGTGATCACAGGGCCATTGCTTTCATTCCTGATGGGCTCAGCCTTGGCCGCTGGTGGGTCCATCCTGGAGCTGCCTGGCACTGGCTCTGCTGGACACGGGGGAAGCTCCTGGCACCTTCTCACAGCAGCCGCCTGTGGCCGCGGCGAGTGACAGACGACACGAACTCCGTTTAGGAAAATTCATCTGACTCTGCTTTATTGACACAATTACCTTCTTTATACACTTTCTAGAACAGGCAACTCTCATCGGTTTGAAGAGTGCCAGAACTCTTCATCCTAGGGGCTAAAACCAAAAGGCATGGAGAAAGTCTGTCCCACAGAAAGGAATCCAAAACATCCAACTCGTGACACAAAGCAGCAGCTCTGTTTGTGTCCAGTCTGTGAGAACCAGGTCTTCTTAAACCAAAACATCATGAAGAAACTGAGTTTAGAAACTCAGAGACTTCAGGCTTAGAAAACCCAGACTACAGCCACCCCTGCAGCCCAGCTGCCATCCAAACCTGGCCATGCAAACCCAGTACACAGGTATTTGTGTAACTTAGGGGGAAAATGGGATGCCTACCAAAATTTAGGCCTGTCATTTCCTCAGTTTTTAATGAGTTCTGGTATTGTGCTATGTTAGGACTAGACATCAAAAGGTTAAAATTATTTATAATTTTTAATATTAAAAAAAGGAGTCATAAAGAACTGATTTAACATAATTTGAAATTATAATATAAGAGCAATCCCAAGTAATGATTATCCTTCATGAGAACGCAAAAACCACCATGGCATTTGAATTTTTTAGCTAAAATAGTCTTTTGAAGAAATGGGTAACTGTAACCAATTAGGGTTATTTACTGCAGACAAACAAAACAGAAATTGCTTCAAGCGTGCTTCTAGGTTCTCCAGTTCCTGGCCCTGGCATCCTGCAATCCTGCCACCTCCAGGACACCCTGCCTGCCCTGGTGAAGGAATCACACTGTCCCAACCATCCCAGATCAACCCTTATGAACTGGAGTTTAGGGAACTGAGTAGAAGTGTTAAATGAAGACTCCACTGTGATCTAATTTTAAAGAATTGTAAAGCAATGTAATTTTTTTTTTAAGTGAAACATTACACAGAAGCTAATTATTATTGTTGATAATGATCTCCTATACACTGCAGCTGAGTTTTGGTAATCCAAACCAAATTCCAAGGCTGTAGGAGGGACCATAAACTAGTTAGGAATGTTCAGTGTAAGCACCAGTTCAAGGTCTAAAGTGTTTGTGACTTGAAACAAGCTTAGCTAATTGCTAATCAATGGGCTGCATTCTGAGAGACATGTTTTTAACCAGGGTATAGAGAACAGTAAACCTGAGGGTGAAAAAGAGAAGCTAAAATAATATGGCCTAAAATGATAAACCAGGTCTAACACGCACAAACATTTACAGGAAAAGGTGTTTCCCTTCAACAGAGGGAAAAATTTTCCTGAACACATCATCACAAAATGAATCTTTACCCTTCCTTGATAACAAAGCAGAAAAAAAAAAAATTAAACATTTTGATCCAAATTTAAACTATGCAAACTCAACCTCTAAAAAAGCAAGTTATTTTCTGCTTGCCCTATTTAGCAATATGCTTGCAAATACATAACAATAACTTAATTACACTCAAGCTTCTTGAATAAGGTGTTTTAAAACAGCTCATAAAATGCATATGAAGCTACAAGAGTAAAACTTATTATGGTTTATATAGCAAAATTTGGTCTTTTGATCTTTTGATGGATGAAGTAGATACAGTTAAAGCAAAAAATCAGAAAATCGGTGTTTGAAATGAAATAGGCAAGGTGAATTTGCATATCAACTTGAGAATACAGATGGAAATGAAGGTGTATTTAATCAGCCACTTTATATTAACATTATTGATTACCTAAAGGCTTCTGGTTGTCACAGGAAATGTCAGATGCTCTAATTAGATTATTGTACAACTTGTATATGAACTAATTGCACAGAGGACTGCATACAAAACAAATGCACTTTTTGTTTTACACACGTCTTTTTTTCTTTTATTCCCCCTCAAGAGATCTTTTACATCTTCTGGACAATGACATCATGAAATACAGTTTCTGAATGCAGATTTGTTTTGGGATGTCCAACAACTTTAAGTATGCAGACAGTGTGATTCCTATCTCTGGTTTACCAATGGGTCTGTAAAGCCTTGCAGAAAGATTAATTACAGCTCACATCAATTTTGGCTTCTAGATGTCATGTAAAGTACATAACACCAAAGAGGAAGCATAAGAATTTTGATTATATCCATCAGAGAAAAAACAGGAAATAACAGGAAGGTAGTGGAATTTTAAAAAGGGATGGTTTACTGTTTGCATCTTTTCAGATAACTAAAGTTCTTAAAATTAAGTAAGAAGTAGGAAGAAGGAAGAAATAAGTTCAAAGAGAAAACGTTACTGATTGAAGAACTACTTCTATAAATCAGCAAGATTTGAGAAAATAATAAACAATGTTCAAGAACTCACAGATGCCATACCACTGCTATTCAAGGTTAAAACTGGTACAGAAAATAAAATATCTGTCAAAGATGCAATAGAAATATACTTATATAACTGACCTTTTGCATCAAACTCTACCTGCAGTTCCAAGCTTTTCTCAAAATACTTCTGATAGCACTCATAAAACAATTACTCTCATAAAACAATTCCCCAAATATTTTAGTTGCAGTCTTAAAATGCACAGTACAAAAACCATAAAATCACTTTGCTCCATGACAGCATTTATCCAAGGATCTTAAAGTGCATTAGTCATGCAAGTACCATATAAAGTAAATAATTAGAATTATATTCATTTTTGCAGGTCAGTGAGCAGGAAAAAGCTATTGAAATGCAGGTCCAAACTCTAATTCCAAATTGATAGCAAGGCCAGGAAAGGAAACTCAAAATCTTTTTCCTGCTGAATTAAACATTCATTATCAAACATTAAATATGTGATAGGAAATCAATTTAGACTCTATAAGGGACCCCGCATGTAGGGTTTCTAAGAGATGTTTTCTATACAGTAAAATACTCTGGAGAGCTGCAGGTGGCTGCAGACCCAGCTGTCACCATCAGACACCTTCTCCATGTTATGGGTGCTGTGCATCTCCACGCTGAACATCATGGTAAATCTGAGGCCCAAAGTTGAGCACGCCCTAAAGGGTGAGTCCTGCACAGAGCATGCAGGAACAAGGCAGTGGGGGAAAGCTGACCTTATCCCCAAGGCCAAAATCCTGATCTTTGTAAGCTCTGCAGGGCTGGGGCTCTCCATTCCTTCTCCTCTCTTTGGCTTTATCAGCTCTTTATCTCCTAAATGTCCAGCAGCTTGTGCTTTTTCCTGCCTTACACGCTTCTCCTAAGGTTATCACCTGGAGTATCAACCTGCCAACACCAAAATTTTATCTCCAGCTTGGATTCCCAGTGATTGACAAACACTTCTAAGCACAGAGTAAGGCACAGCTTGTGCCAGTTTGCCTCCTGGTAAAGCTTATTTCAAAATGACACTGCAAGTTACTATGAAATGCTTCTTAGAGTATGATAGTTCTTTCATACTACTTTAAGTGTCCATTTTTCAATTTCTCTCTCCTCCCACTAAAACTTTTCTTTTCCTTTTGAGAGAATAACTGCATTAATCAAAACTGGCTGCAACAGACTGACCATGCTGATCACACTTAATAGATCTAATCCTTTAAGTATGCCTTTTCCAGGACTAGAGGAATAATGAGATTATGCTCCACTCACAAACCAATACATTCTGCTTGAAATTTCCAAGTGCCTCAAATGCAAAAATACACTCAGCCTTGATACTGTTATGTTTACATACTTGTAGCTTTAATTCACTTCTGTTAACAGGAAAAAGTGGAAGAGAAGCATTTCAAGATAAGGCAGTGATTGCCTCATGCTGCAACTCACAAAAATGGAAACTGGACCCTGATCTTCACCTTGCCTTTTGCCATGCTATTTTCTGAGTCTGAATAACATTAAATGCTAAGTAAAAAACACCTTTAAGAAAATTACCTCCAGTCTCAGCTACTTGAAGTTGCACCCTAACCAGGTCAGCCACTTTCCATCACTTTTTACAAACTCCCTGTTTGTGACACGAGTCCAGTGGCAAGCTTTTCTTTAACCATGAAAAAAAAAAAAAAAAAAGTGGATGATTTTGTTCTCAAGCAGAAGACTCCTGCACCATAACAGAAATCTCATTTTTCAACTTCTTTTCTTTTCAACACTAGCAGTGTACAGTAAGTAGTTACAACATCCCATTAAACAAAGGTATGAACTAGAGTCTAACTGAATGAATAATGAGATTTATTATGGCAATATGGTAACACTTCTGCAAATGTGTGGGTTAAATGTTACCAGCTTGAGGTGTTTTGTGGTCAAAACCATCTTCTCAGGCTGGCAGGTTCTATTCTGGGGAGTCCCAGACTTCTGCTAAAGTGCCTTTGGCCCATCAAGTCCTTATAGGTTGAGTTCACAGGCTCTCCAATAACTCCCAGGAGAACAAAGGATTCTCCACTAACATAAAAGAATACGGGGGCAAAATGTAAGAAATAAGTAGGAAATAATTTAAAGTATGTTTTTTCTCCTGTAAAAGATTCTAAACTTGAAAAGGGAATAGTTTCTAGAAAATTATACAGTAAAATAAAAATGAATTTTTAAGCACCAGTTAATATTTTGTGTCTTGAAATTAATTAAATTAAAATATATTTCAGACATACAAAGTGCCTTTTACTCAATATAATCACTGGTTAATTTGATGCTTCTTTTAATTTGATCAAAACCCCAGGAATCAAATCAGCTGTATTAAAAATAGCAAAACTTTCACTCCTTATTTTGATTAATTTTGATCGCCTTAGGCAAGTAATATCATATAATTCAATCACTGGTTATAGTACATTGCCATTTTAATTAATTATGAAAATGAAAAAAAAAAAATTGAGTGAGAACAGAGATAAGAGCCCAAGGAAGAAAATGTATTTATAACAGGAGGACAATTACAACTCAATGTTGTGTTATTAAGACATTGCTACTAAAATTTGAGTTTTACCATGTGTCATTGCAGCCTTCTCACTTGCTGCTCAAGCCCAATGCAGAGCTTTGCCCAGGACTGTACTGTAAGCACAGGAAGATCAAAATTCAATATGAAGAAGTGCCACCTCTTGAGATTTTCTTCCATGGAGAAGCTGTACAAGGATATGCAGCATTTTAGCCTTCTGGGGAATTGCAGTCCTGCCTTGAGGCAAATCTCCTCAGACAGGCTGCTGTTGCTGCTTTCCACCTCTTCAGGGAAAATTTGCTACCAGAACTGGCTGGGGAAGAAATGAAATTATTTAAACAAAGCTGAGGAGGGGGGAGGGAGGAGTATCCAGCAGGTCTTTTCACTTCCCATCCCTCTTGCTCCATCTTCCTTTCCTTTTCACTGCCCACAGAGTGCAGGTGGAGAAGAAAAATAGGGCATGCTGGTGACTCAGGAGACAAAGACAGGATCCCTGAAGATGTGCTGAGGCTGGGAGCACTCAGAATAATGCAAAAGACTGGTGCCACAGTTAAATGCTGGTCAAGCAGACTAGTATTATGTAGATAAGAGATCCTGAAAATTGTCTTCATAAATATGGCAGGAATACCAAAATGAATGATGCACATAAATAATTGCAGATCCAGGGAACCAAGGGAATGATAATAATAACCACTACCACCATCAGAATGTAGAATAAAACCAAAGCAACTGCTAAAAAAATAAATGTGGGGTCTTCTCACCTTTTCATTCCCTCATTTTCTTTCTTTCTTTTTTTTTTTTTTTGTTTTGTTTTGTTTTGTTTTTCCAGGATTAATAACATTGACCCAGCAGTCCATGAATATGAACACATTTGTTCAGAACTAGTGGAAATCTGAGATAGAATTTTTCACCTCCTTCTTATGCACCAGGTAAAATTTTAAGAGTTCAACATTTTGCAAATTATGATCTGTTGAGAGATGGCCTTGAGGGGAAATATTCACAACTCCCAACAGCTCCCAGATTTCATTGATATATGTGATTCTAAGAAAAATGAAAATGCCCTGAGTGCATTAAGGTTCTGATCAGTACAAACATGCAAAGCCTTTTGAAATGGCTCATCAAAACATTGAAATATATTTTCTTCCCATCATACACAACTTTTTGACTCATAAGCTGATTTTCTTTAAAAATATGTATTGTAACTCCGTGATGCAAAGGTATAATGGGAGTAAAAATTTTTTAGGTATATCAAGACCAGAGTAACAGAGAATAAAGCAGTTCTCATTATTTGTCTTCCCCAAGAGAAGGAAATATTTTGGAAGCATCTTCTCAGACTCAATAGATCAATCTAACTCTGTGATATTTCATAGCTATTTTTTCTTTCTTTTTATTTAATTAAATTCTGAAGTTTGTGCTTTGCTCAATTCACATTGAAATGTAACAAAATTCTGAATCACTGATGTATCCCTCAGACATCTGAACCATTTAAAACCCTGGCCTGGCAGCAGTACAGATAGTCTGGTACCAGATTCTGTGCTGCTGCATCATGTTCATTTTGAGAGTAACTGGAAAAAAACCAAAAACAGTCACACTGAATACAACTATTTAACTTTCACTTAATTTCATTCGAGTTACCATAGTCATGACATGGTATATTTTCTTGTTTAGCTCCCCCAGATACTCTCTCTCCATCCACAGAAAGCTGTTACTTGCTGAGATTCTTCTCTTTCCACATTCTCCCAACCCTTAAGGTTTAAGACCATTTTTTTCACACAAACCATACTCTGATCACTGACTGTTATGTATTTTATGTTGTTGATGTTTCTCATAACCTAAACAGGTTGCAAATGTTGCTTATTGCTGAAATGTTCCCACAAAGGAAACAATAATTCCCAGTAGGGCACTGAGAAGTGCAAATATTTTGAGAAATAAAAATTAATTTTGTGCATTCAGTCTTTTTCAGGGAAAAGCTTTGATAGTTGTGGGTGGGAAATTTCTCAAAAAGTCCAACGTCCAATTGGATCCATTGGGAGTTGTTCCACGTTTCCTGCATTTGTCCTGTAAGTCCCTCAGGATGAGAGCTGTTGTCCAGCACAACATACACCAAGTTTCATCTGGTAAAATTGATAATTTTTCAGGTAGGCAGGAGATCATTTTTACAGACAGTTTATATTAAAAGGCAATTTCAGACCCTAAATTTCTTTTTAAACCCCATAATTTATTTAGAATAAGGCACAAAAGAATTTACCAAGCTTTTTCAGTATTCCCTTTTTGCATTTCTTGTTTGGTTACTTTTGTTGGTTTTTTTATGTGACATCTGTAAAGAAAAGCAAGATGAGAGTGACTTAGTCCTTTCTTCTGCAAATGAACTTTCAAAAGTAAGAGACTACTTTTGAGTAGGAGGAGTACATAGACTGCAATTAAGAACAAGTTTGTGACTCTAAAAGACAGTCTAAGAGAGAAAAAATACTGGAACAAAACTTTGCAAGGCTTTGAAAAACAAAGTAAAATAATGCATTTTTGCCAAGATTTTTTTTCTCATTTCTGTATATTTTCTCCCACCAGCATATACTGTTCAAGAGAAAATGGAATAAACTTGTCACTTATTTCTTGGAATGTGACTTCCCTCTCTTAAGGACCTGTGGTATTCTTAATTTTCCATGTTTAAAACAAAACTATTGACATTGGTTATTTGGGAGAAACATAATTTTAATTTTAAGTATTTTTAGAGGTATTAAAATGCAAAAAGTATGGATTTAAATAATTTTCAAATATACTTTTATCACTTTTCAAATTTAATTACTATAAGAACAGTATCACTATATTAAAACCTAATTACCTTATAGTTTTTCTGCCTTTATGACAATGCTCATAAAATGCTTAATATTCATGTAACATGCTACCTCACCCTGTAATATCACCATATTTATGGAAAGAAATTGTAATCCTCTTTACTGGCTCAGGTTAATTCTAATAAAATATTAAATCCATTTTCTAATCTAAATGAGTTCATTAGGAGAGGCACGGTACTGAGAATACCAAACTCTCTACAGAGTTCAGCTTCATTACATTTCAGTACTGTGCATTTCCAGAGCTGTTGTACTACATTTATGAGGATTTATCTGTACTGTTCCAAAAACATTCATCCTAATTCTACTCCTTCTGTGCATGCTAATCATGAATATGTTAAGTGGAAATACTAAGCTAGCAGCCAATCTCATCCCCAGATGGGTTCAAGTTATGATTACAGAAGCAAATTTGCCATAAGCACTCATAAAACTGTGCCAGAGAAGAGGTAATGAAAGTTTGGAGATTCTTTTTATTTTCCTTTTTTTTTTTTTTTCCTTCACTCCCCATGACACCTTTTGGGTTTTCACTTTAGTATAGTGGGGTAATTTTTTTTTTTTTCCAAGGAGGAGCACACTTAGAAGATTATTTCCAGACCTTGCAAACAATTTGCATCATGTTAGGCAGTGAACTGTAATGCATGGAACAACTTTAAACAATTTCAACCAAACTCCTTTGGACTGACACCCAGTATCTCCCTCGAGTTTAAAGACACTTCTCCACAAAAATATCCCCACTGATCCCAAAGTACAGCTCAAACTTTGGAGAGTAAGTGAAACAAGTATCTTCATTAAAAACAGTGGAAAATATTATTTTTATCAGGTCTTCTACAGCACCACCATCAGGAGTAATCCTCTCAGAAAAAAAATTTAGTTTTAAGCAAGAAATTATAAACTAAGATGCAGACAACGCAAGTTATTCTCAAATTCTTGATATTCAAGTGCCACATATTATGTGTACTATGTCAGTCTGTAGCAAAGGGTGACTTTTATCCTCAAACCTTTTCCTTTTCTCTTCAGGAGGGCTAAACCAGGATATTTTTTATTTTTTTTTTCACAATTAATTTGCTTTGATCTGTGTCATACACCACCAGCCAGGCAAGGAAACCTTTCATGGCCATATATATGTAGATGAAATATGAACACTACTGAAACACGGACAGAATGGGTCGGCAGGAGCCTTTTGGATCTGCGCCTGGCAGCTCCGCACAGAACCGTGAGAACGCGTCTGTTCTCGGGGAGAGGAACACGCCTTTAAACTCATCCCCAGAGTCAGGAAAAGTAAAAGGAAACAGATTAGCTCTGCCCATTATTTTGAATCATAAAATCATTAATGTTGGGCAGGAATGGGTGCGATGGGCTGGCTAGCAGCGGGGCAGCCGCGGGGGATAGCGCTGCCAGCTTCGGGCGAGCGGCCGCTGGTTGTCACTGTTGCTCCACGAAACTGAGGGAGCATCCTAAAGGAGTTGCAGACTTTTTGTTGATCCCTTCGACCGGCCTAAGGTAAAGTGATCCACTGAATTTTAGCAGCTTTCACATCCAGATTGTTGTATTAAAAAAAAAAAAAAAAAAGAGCAGCTTGTCAAACAAAAAGCGATCAGACAATTGGAATTTTTTTTTTCTGATGACAAAAACACAGCAGACAACAGTATATGCAGAAGAAAATAAAAAGCAAACAAACAAATACAAACACATTTTAATCACAACTTTTTAATTCCCTTCTAAAGTCCATACGCAATTTAAAGTTGTTTTTCTACACCAATTTAAAGCCCAGCCGTGCAAATTCTTCTAAAGATTGTGCTGCTCACCCCAAATCACTCTCACCTCACAGCAGCTGTTAGTCTCTTCCCCTAATCCCTGCATATTATGGAGCTGAACTCCAACTATGCAAATCTCAGTGCTTGTCTGAGTAGTATCAGTGAGAAATTTGCTTGGACTGTTTACAGTTTCCAGCTACCAACAAAATCCACTCAGAGGCGCTATTCTGAGTGGCCAGCACTGTCACTACAATTTCCAAGGTCACCTCACTGTTTGTCATCACCACAGAATCAGACCAAATTGGTTGTGAAGCTGGTCTGCCACTTAGTCCCTCTATTCTTCTGAATAACGTCTCTGAACATGAAGGGATGACCAATCATTAAATGGAAAATAGCATTTTTTAAATCAGTGGGAGAAGCTTGCAGGGATTCTCTGCAATTAAAGCTTGGACTTGATGATCTGAAAGGACTTTTCCAAGCTAAAAATTTCTATGATTCTATTATGTGCCACTTTATTCTGCTGAGGATTTTAATACAGGGATCTTATACCACACAAACAGTCGAGTTTCACAATTTGCTTTGAATTTTCACTTTAACCAGGAAGAAAAAAACAAAAAAGGAGAAAATATTCAGACAGAAGAAAGGACACAAATTCCAGGTTGATTCTTCATGTTTGAATTTTCTTTACTTAAGTGAAAATCAGGTTTTTAAATCAAGGAGCAAAATTTTACTGCCTTTTTAAATGTACATTCACGAAAATAGGAATCTAACATTTTACCAAAATAAGAGCACTCATTTACACTCACACTAATATCTCACTGCTAAATAAATAGAACATTCACTGCTGAATAGCAGCACATGCTAAAATACAAGGAATATACATTTTGCTGCTGTATGTTTATATTTAATTTGAGTGATCAGCTAATAGATATCAAACCTATATTTAGGTATATATACCTATATTTAGTCTGGTAACAGACCAAATATATTTCATAGCTATTTCCAGAGTTGGCCAGCAACACATATCTTCAGATAGCTCCTATCTGCAGACCCTTCTGTTAAATTTATTAGTTTTGTCCTGCTTTCAGTGCTTTAAAGAGCAATTTATTCATATACCCTCAGTTAAACAAAAACTCATTTACCACATTTGTATTTTTGAAATAGCCAGTGCTAAATTCCCTCACAGCCAGTGCCTCTGGGCCCGGACAATGGCTTCAGTGACTGCTATTTGGGCTTGTTCTGATGAGCACCAATTAACTGTACAAAACCTCCCAAGTTCACAGAGCTCAAAGATGTGACTTTGAGTTCAGTAAGTCACAAAGGACAAAATCAATTAAAAAAGCAGAAGGCTGAAAACAAGGCTGGTATCTGATGGAATCCCCACAATGATTGAGAAAAGAAAGATTGAGAGAGACAGTGACTTTCTGTCCCATCAGACACGGATTTCTGCCCTAAGATAAAGAGTCTGCTGCAGTTTGTCATAGGAGCAGGGTTCCCCAAGCAGTCCTGGTTTGGTACATGAATTATTGGCTTGTTAGAAAAAACAAAACAAAACAAAACAAAACAACATTTTGATTGTATGGCACCGTGGAATAATTTAAGAAGAGTTCAAAATCTGTCCAGCCTACAGGATAGGGGATCCCTTCCTACCTTTCAGTTCTCTGCCCTGCCCAAACTTTAATACTTAATTCCTGTTGCTTGTGAAGCACAAAAGAGTCAGCAGGGCTGCAGAGGGATGTAACATTTTGCAGTGGCTTTCAAATGTGTCTGAGTACCCAACAGAGAGTATATTAAGGAGATTATTCAATTATTGCATAAATTGGAGTCATCTTTTGCAACCTGCTGAGATCTTAGCTACTCCATTCCTTAAATTAAAAAAAAAAAAATCTTAAAAAAGTATTTTATTTGTAAGTATAATAATAGGGGCAAAATTACTTCAGCCCCAGAAAGCTATTTTAAAACCCTTTGTAAAGTATGTGAATTACAGGTTATTCACAACCTGATTACATTTCACTATATTGTATAGCAGTTAGCTTTCTTCTGACTGTAAGGGATTTGTAAAAATGTCCCCTTCTCTTTTCAGGTAGTGAGACTGAACTTCTATAATCAATCTTTTTTGCTGTGGTACTCTCAGTCAGTAAGGAGCTACTACATATGGACAAAGCAACTTTCACATGTTTATTTGGAGGGACTCTCAGCAGGGGTTCATAAATACCTTGCCCAGCAGCTCCCTGAGGAGAAGGTACATCAAAACCAAGCTGTGACATCAAATTGAGAGATAAATCCACGCTGAGGAGGATTTCAGAGCTGCAGAGCTCCCTCCCGACAGGGAAGTGATGAGGAGCTGCAGAGTCCAGTCAGGCTCCAAACCTTGAAGCTATTCTGCCAGATTTGGGGCAGACAAAGGAATTTTGCTGTCCAGGAACCTGAAGCAGATGCCTTCGAGGCAAAAAAAGCTGTGGCAGCTATATTATTGTGGGTGTATGGATATTTTTGTTTTGCAGTGTTTAAGGATATCAGTGACGTGAATGAGTGGTTGGGGTTTGGACTTGGCCTGTTTATGCTTTCCAAAAGAATACAGAAAGGAGGAAAAGGAAAGAAAAATCATATTAAAACAAAACAAAAAAAAATCCCTGGAACACTAAGTGCCACTTTAGTAGAAGCTAGACCTTCATTATCATTTTTATCCAAGGATATACAGACCATGATTTTATTAAATGTGGCTACAAATTTTCAGAGGCTGATTCATGACTTATTCTTTTGTAAGATCTTATTTTAAAACAAACGTAGCAAATCTTAAACCCTACTTCCTTGAAGCCATTAAGCAAATGCTTATCTATTTCAGTGTACCAGGCTCAGAGCTGGGCAACTGATAAATGTAAATTAAAACCCAAATGTAAATTGAAGGATGAGGATAAAATGATCATAAAAGCTTTTCCTACCAGGATTTTTTAAGGAACTATTAAGAAATTACTGTCTGCTAGCAATAGTTTTGTGACTCTTTTGAAAGAAGAGTTACCAAATTATAGCTAGAAGACAATAATTTCTGTTAAGAAAAAAACATCTGCAGCCTAAAGTAACAATTAAAGACATATAAGACTAATCATAAATTGCTGATTTCCCCACTGCCCACAGAGGTGGGCTGTGAAGATGCTCAGGGGGCTGGAACTCCTCTGCTGTGGAGACAAACAGAGAGTTGGGGTTTTCCAGCCCAAAAAAGTTGAGCAACCAAAATGTGAAGAAATCAATTCAACAGGGCAGTGAAGGAGGATGTTAGGTACTGCTGGAGTAAGAGACTGCCTAGCACATATATTTCAACCTGGCAGGAGTGACTTTTATGTAGGACTAATCAGTTAAGATATCAATTAAAGATGAGCCTTGACTACATCCACTAATGAGAAAAAAACAAGACATCATTATGGGTTGTCAGTATATTACTATTTAGTTTCTGTGGAAAAAAAAAAAAAAGAAAGACAAAAAAAAAGACACATTGCTCCAAAGAGCACAGGAGGGAACAAAGGAGAAATGTCTGTATGCAGATGTAGGACTGAGCAAGAGAGAGAAAAAGGTACTGTTGGCTGGCAGCCACTTTCATGTCTCATTATGTGCTTATTGTTATTTATAAAAGATGCTTTAGTTTGCACTTTGAGAACATTTCCCACTATTCAGGAACAGAAGCACTACTGCAAAATTCTTGAGGGAAAGAACCACACAACCCAACAATAAATGCTGCATGATTTTCCTCACCAGTCTGTTTGGGGAGGTGGCAGTCAGGTTAACCACCACTCCTACTTGATCTTCTCAGAGCTAAATTATGCATGAACAGCAAAGGCACAGGAGAAACCATCACTAAGATGGTCACAGACCTACTCTTTGCAATGAATTCGTTGATGTGAGAGGAAAAAGTCATAATCAAAGAAGGGGGAGGGAGCAGCACAACTAGTGTCAGGCAAATTGAACTCTAAGCAGCAGAAGACCCTCGTTTTAATTTTATAAATTTAGACCCTTAATATTTTCTTGCAATTAAAAGTGATTTCTGAGATATGAAAGTTAGATTTATGCCTGACTCTCTATCACACTTTTCATCAAATCCATTAGAAACAGTTATCTGAAACAATGACAGATAGTCAAAACAACTATGTGACTGCCTGCCTTCTCTGTTTTCCAAAACCACCTGCTCTTCAAGACTCTTTCTTTATTTATCAGGTATAAGACAAGCTATCATAACAGAAACAGTTTTAGAAGGTGTTTTATTATTTAACTTCAGTAACACATTGAAAATTTTTGATTCTTTGGTATCCTGCAGTTTATCGAAATTACCTGATTTAAGTATTTGTGAAAATGTACCTGTTATTGTTACCCATTTGGGGGTTGATTGTGAGTTGGGGATCTTTTCCTTGTCTTCTATAAAATGCCAAATACACTCAACTATGATTTTCTACAGTCACATGATATTGTATTTCTCCTATTAATAGACACTTCCTTTTTTTTCAGGTAAAAATTACATTATTCACATAATTAAAACTAAAATCTGTAAAAAGAACCAAAGAAACTCAATACTTTATCATGGGATGATTGCTCTTCACCAGGACCCTTCCAGATTCCACTGAAAGGCAATATTACTTTTGGTATTATCTACAAAATCAGTATTTACCAGCCAGAGCATTAAAAAGAACTCTGAGGCAATATACTACCTCCACCAGACGAGAACTGTATTTCTTTCTCAAATTAAGTTATGAATAATTCCCATCCACTTGGGATTAACTCTGAAAGAAATTCCAGAGGGAACCAGCCCAGAGGGTCAGAAATAAAAGGAAACTCTTAAGCAGAAATTCAGTCTGCAGTGGAATTATCAGGGTCTTTCCTTGCTGAATGCACCTCAAACCTCTGCCTCTGCTGGCCCCAGGATGGTCACAATGTGTAAAGTCATCCTCCAAGATGGCATTACACAGAAGATACATTGCTGTGATCAAATTGTGTCCTTTAAAAAGGCATGATTTAATACAAATAATGATGGTGTATGATAAAGTACTTAGTAAATATGGTTTTAAGGTGAGAGGATAAGGAATATTAGTTAAACCTCTCAAATATGAGAAATTAAGTAACATGAAAATGTAAAGCCTTTTCAACATACAGAAGGTGTAGGAAAGAGAGAGGGAAGCGAGTGAAAATCCACACAGTTATTGTAAATTTTTAAAGCTGTGAGAGGAAATCAGAATCCAGTACTTTAATAACCCTTTATGACTCTATCTAGACTCAGGAGCTACATTTTTTCTAGAAATATTTTCTGTGGACCTATTTAAGGACATTTCCCATGGAACACAAAACTCAGTCTGGAAGTGGATCAGGATGAAGCCTCAGCCCATCCCTGCACCTGGGAGCACCTCTGGCTCCAGATCTCTTTTTCCCTGCCATGTGCACATCGAGCTCTTCAGACACATTACAGACACCAGACACCAATCTCAGCTTCCTTTTCTAGCTGCTGCCACAGTGCTAAAGCCAAAAGCAACCACCAAAAATCAAATATTCTTTTCACCTATTGCTGAGCAACATTCTAAGGCTGACCAGGTAAGAGTTGAGACTCAAGAAATGCAAACTACTCCAGCAAAACTTTCTAGTTTTTGATCTTTGGCAATTCTAGCTACATATTACTTAGGATACTGAATTATATAAACCCATCAGCTCACATATATTATCATGATGATTTTTTAAAAGTGATTAACATTGATAAGATTGATTTAAAACATTAACCTTCTCAAAATATTAGTCTCCTACAGGAAAAAAAACAACCTGCATATGATGTATTGCACGTGCTTCACAGTGATATGTCTTACTATGTAAAAAAGATACATCCCAGAAAAAACTAGAAAAAGCTAGACGAAAATGCAACCTGAATATTTTCTCAGATGGAACTCGCAAGTTATTTGCTAAAAATCAGAAGCCAGACCTAGTGGCAAGCTTCTGAAAACTTGCACAGCTCTGATAAGAAAGGACATCTTTCATAAATATTCATTAAAAATTACCTTTTCTGGATCATGAATTTTTCAAGCAGACACTGATTTGACCTCCGGAAGGAACAAAATCCAACCCATGCACAATGCCTCAATTTTCTCACAAAAAAAAAAAAAAATTAAAACGAATAGAACTGGCTTTTCTTGTTGAGCATCTACTTTTTTCTACTACATGAGGCCCAGGTCAATTAGCTTTGCAATCCAAGCATCCAAGCATTAATATTAAATTCAAATTACAGTCTTTAAATTCCAAAGTGTTACCTTATTATTTTCTTGAAAAATTGATTGTGAGGCAAGACAATGGCTTGCATTTCAAACAATTTCCTAATCTACCATCACCATTCCTCACACATCTTTCAGTTCAAACAAGACAGTTGTAATTGGTAACCTTAAAGCACTTCCTTGACATCTCCTGGGCCGGGAAGACAGGAATACATTTGTAAATCTTCTCAATCTGCTTTTTCTGCTGGAAACTGGGGACTCCCTTTGCACAAGTGTTATCACACCAGGTAAAACATACAGATTATTCAGTGCCATCATCACTGGTTAGCAAGAGAGGTACAAATGGGTGCTGGGATAAGTGAGCTCAGGTGTGCTGTGCTGAAGAACCCCTGACTGGCTGTGATCTCACCCCAGGGACCCTTTCACAAGGGTGTTTCAATATAATCAGCTAATTGCAGGTTAAGACTTCCTATACTCTTTTAAAACAGCCTTAATTTTAAATCATCAACATAATGTTGGCAGCTTCAGCTCTTTTGCTGTTCACCTTCACCCTAACATCTTCTGATGCACAGATTAAAACACCACCAGCCAGTGCAGGCAGAGGCAGAGAGCTTTACACCTCAGTACCCAAACTGGTGCAGAAAAAGAGAATTATCCCATGTAACAGTATTTCAACTTGGCTGATCAAAAAAAGAGAGAAACATCAGATTTTTTCATCTTGCTGCATAAACATCATCATAATTTCTCCTTAAAATCTCATTATTTTAGGGTTACTTGAAAACTAAGGGTGGAAATGAGAGATTTCCTTGCATGATTTCTCCTAGTCATTGGAATCTGAATAGGAGATGTGTTAAACAACATATAACAGACACTTTCTCTTCAGATGCTCTATTCAATTCCTCCTCCCCCAGCTTGTATGCAGGCAAACCCTATGAACATAGATCCAAGTGTAATAGAACCGTAGCTAACAGGGAAAAAACTGGGAAGCTGAAAACCTTAAATTTTGGCATGCTCTTATAAAATTCTGCTTACCACACCGTTCTCGAACATCCTAATTCATTTAAGCAAAACCACATGATTTATTGCTTAAGATGAACATAAAATCCTTCCAGTGCACAAACCCATTGGGCCAGGCTAACAGGGTTTAAGCTGTGTATTCACAGAGCTTCAGCAAACCAAAAAAAAAAATTACATGGGGAGAGGTTGAATTGTGTCTGCCTCGAGTAGCAGGGTAGGAACAGGCTTATGGCTGCATCAGCACACCACAGCCTAGGCACAGTAATAGCTACATGCTAAAAAATGATTGAAAAATGTTCAGCATGGGAGGGGACTTTTAGAAACTTTAATCTTGCTTATTTAACTCTTTGTTTTTACATGCATTTCTTTAGTTTGTCCATGACAGGGAAAAAAATAATAAAAATTTACAGTCTGAGTTCCAAAAGAGAATGGTTTTTTTTTGGTATAGAAGACAGAAATGTGTCAGGGGCTTTTATTGCATTTTACATGTCGCTGCTTATGTGCAGAGAGAGCAAGAGAGAGAGAGGAAATGAAGCAACCCAGTTGCCAGAGAATCAAGATGTGGCAAATAATATATGCTCCCCCTTTCAAAGGCAAGGTGCATATACACATATAGGCTATTCATTGTGAACAACAGAATTGCTATTTGCCTATTTCAAATGGAATCCAAATGTGCCAAGCACAGCAAGAATACTGAGAGCAAAGAGTGCTTAATATTCTAGCCCAGCTCACTGAAAAAAGCACTGAATTGACAGAGCAGTGTTCTGTAGAGCAACATGATGTGTCTGCTTTAAATGGAGAATAATGGATTTAAGTTTAGTGCAGAACTAAAGGGCTCAATTACTATTCATGAATTCTGAAATGTTCTACTACAGAAACTCCTTTTGCATGAAATGTTCATCAGAATCAATGTGTGGAACTACAAAAAGTAAACCTTGCCCCCTTGCACAATACAGTACTTACCTAGATTTGTGCATTTACAAAGAGCATTGCTGCAGCATTTATCTAAAGCCACCTAGACTACAAAATAAACTATTTTAAATGTGCTTCAGAGGGTTGCTGCAGGGAAAGCTGCTCTACTAGTGCCATTTTTTGTTGCTTTCAGATAACTGCTTTAGCATTTGCCTACCCTAAGATGGGACTAGTGCTTCTGGAAAGCTGTTTTCATGAGGTCTCAAGAGAACCATTTGGGCAGCAATGTGAGAAGGCCAGTTTGCAAGCCCTTTGAAGAGTTTCTCTAACACAGCTGGATTTTGTTACAAAGTGCATTAGCACTGGTAGCTTCAGAAATCTCTCTTCGTTCTTTCTGTAAATATTCGAAAACTCAATCTTCATTCAGTACAATGTCAGAACCAGCACTTACATACTGTGCAATCCAATATTTCACTTGAAATGCAGGGTTTATCCAACAATTCAAAAGCCTCATGATCTTCCACAGTTTATTCTGTAAATTTTTTATGCAATATGGGGTTTGATCAGTTGCTAAAATGCAGTCAGAGAATTGTCTTCTCTCTTGTGTTGCATATACAGGCATGTATTGATGTCTCATGGAATTATTCTTGAAATCTAAGCACATGACTCTTCAGATATGGTTGCCCTTTGCAGTTTGCAGTACTCATTATAATTAGCACCAATCACAAGGAAAATTTTTGTTGAGAATGAGAAAAAAAGTAGTGCAACATGTCTTTAATATAAGATGTTGCTGGTATACCTCTTCTAATTATGTTCAAGTTATAATCTCCCTTAAAAATTCATGTGTCTTTTATTTCTTTGTAACAAAAGGCCAAATTAATCATCTCTGTTTGGAAAACATCTGCCATTCAATATCTATTAGCATATAAAGGATGACAATTCTTCAAACATCTGTGTATCCTGCATTATAATTGAAATTAGCACAGGATTTTTTTGTTTGTTTATTTCCCCAAAACACTATCTTTTAGAAAGTGAAAAGTTTTGTGTGTTTTCTGAATGTACAGATGACTGTCAGTCCTGAAGGGCTTCCAGGGGCTTTGTGTTAACAAGCTCCTTCTGTTTGCATATTCCATCCCTCAAAGCAGCATGTATAATATTCTCATCATCGTGTGCCATCTGGAGTATGCTGCTCGAACTGCAGGTTGAAAATAAGGTCTGAGGAGTATTTTCATTGTTTGTGCCTGGGAATATTATCTATTTCAAGGCCTTTTTCTCATAAAACACATCTGAAGTTTTGGTTAGGACTTTGCCAGCATTTGCAGTGCAGTAGGAACTTCATTTTGGAGATCACTTTTTTTACCCTGTCTGCTGTCCTTTTCCTTCTCTGAACTACAATCCAGGAGAGATGAGAATCAATTCTGATACCTACCTGTGAATTTTCATGTTACCTCAACTAAGAAACACAGGCTATGAGCAAAACCAGCCATGACTGCTGATTTAAACCTCCGGTACTGAAGAATTAAAGGGAAAGTGAAGTAAAAAATCACCTACAAAGAAATTGCAAGGAATTGATGACAGACATCCAGGGTCACTTGACAAAGAATCTTAAAAGCCAAGTTATCTTCCTTTTAAGTCATGTTTTGAGGAAGAAGGCCAGGAGCAGGTCTGGAAATAACTCCAGGAGCAGAGATGTCTTTACTAATTGCAAGTTCATCTGAAGAAGGAAACTTCACAGGAAAAAAAAGGCTTCCACTGCCAGGGAAATGCCACAGGGAATGAAACCCTGACTCCTTAAGCAGCCACAGCCTACGGCCAAAGAACAACAAAAGCAGGCACATGACACTCTCTCATCCCCTAAATGAGCTCTATGTTTTCTTGCACTAAGAAGGAGGTCTTTTTCTTCTTTATTTTTCCCCTTCTTTTTTCTTTTACACACAAAAATCTATGACTGTCTTAATTTATTAATTCTTAATAAATCAGGTTTTTCAAAAGGTGAAACTGCAATGCACCTGGATTTCTCTGGCACACCAGAGAAGGCTAGGTTGGATCCACGGGAGCTGTATCCAAGATCTTTTTTTCTAAAGGTCTCACTGACCCATGATGTGGGAGCCAAGCACAGAAATATTGTGAGGACATCATTGTAGCAGAAATATTAGAAAATTAGAAAAACCTTAGAAATATTGTGAAGGTGTCTTTGTTCTGACAGGCTGCGTGGTAAAGACGTTCAACTAAAATTTTAGAGAGGCTAAATTTCAAAATCTCAAAATGCATTCATGGCAGGGAATCAAGCAAAAGGCAGAAAGTCAGTTTGGTATGACTTAGTTCCTTCAGTAGCCAAGAAAATATAATCATATTTTCATAGAGGAGGCAGCTTTTGTTCTCCACATTGTAGTTATGAATGGGGACTGCTGTGTTAGCTTGAACTCTTTAATGCATCTTGGTTAAATAGTGACAAAGACTAGACTCAGACAATTTATTTTATGCAATCTAATGTCTCTGGGCTAGAGTTGAGATTACTTTAGGTAGGAAAATTTATCAGGGTTCATCCAATTGAAACAGTATAGATTAACTCTGTTGCCATAGAAACATATGATTTTGGCATAGCAAACACAAGAACAGTATATCTAGCCTGGTATTTCACTTCTACTAAGGACTATCATCTGATTATTCAAGAAATGATTGTAATAAAACACATATCATATGTACCTCTTCATAAATTTGAGACTAATAAAGCAGCATTCTTGGAGTTATTAAAAAATAGTGCAAAAATACCTCATATTATTATATGCACACTGAAAAGCACAAAATTTGCAAAAATTAAATGTATGCAAGTATATTAATTTTCTGTAATGTAAAACTTCAGACAGATAATTATTTGAATTATTTGGACAACTTCCAGACATCTTCAAGCAGATTTTATAAATGCAAGTCAAACTTCTTTCAAAAAAACTAAGTTTAATTGTGTGAAATCATATTAGTAGTTCAAACATTTTTCTCTTATATGTCTTTTAACACTTTAAGTGGTCTTTGAGTGGTCTTTGAGTTTGCTGTTTTCCTACAAATTAATGTATTTAACATTATTTTTCCAATAGTTATGCTTAAGAGAATTTCCTGTCTTGACTTTCTTCAACTAGCAAATTTCAGAGAAGCATGAAATTGGGCATCTTTCTCATGAGTAACAGGTTAGTGACTCAAAAACGCTTTCTTATTAAACTTTTTTATTTTCAAATAAATAATTCGAATATGTTATAAAGTATATGCAAAAATATTAAGCTATTTCGGTTTTTCACTTTCCAGACTGTCATTTTAGATTGCAAGGAAAATATAGACAAGGATACTCTAGAAAGAATGGGATACTTGTAACAGTAACTCCATGAGACTGGATTTCTACATTTTAATTCTGGAACACGTTCATATAAAGAGATGTTTATTCTAATGAGAAATGTAACTCAGAAACTGCAAACTTTTGAGACAACCTTTACTGAACTAAGCATATTTTTTCACCTCATATTAGATGTCACTTTCTTTTTTTGTTGGTAAACCACATCAGTATTAGACACAGGTGAAAGCTCACAAGTGATCAGAATTATATAATTTTTTATTTTTGTGTGCACAGCCTTTTGTTACTGCTCTTACAGAGGAGCTGTGATTGGAGAGCTCTCTACATTCCATATCTCTCATTGCAAGTACAGGAAACATCAGGCAGACAAAATGTTTTAAAATGTGCTACACTTTTTAAGCAAGAGAATTCATGTATATAAATACTCATGGTTACACCTGAACTCAGTTACTCTTATGGATAATATATTTTGTTTAATTCTATTGGTATTTGGGGCTTGGGCAAACAAAACATCAAAGATCTTTAAGATATATTCTGCCTTAGTAGGAGACTGGAAATGTACATTATTTAGAAGGCTTTTTTTTAATTGGTAGATTTTTGGTAGGATACAATTTCTTTAGTCTAGAGAAAAAATATTATATTGAAATTTTTTCTTGATATTGTAGGCTGCCTATAAATTCATGACCCCAAAATCTTTCCAAAATAAGTAGTTTTGTGATGGGATGACCTCATCCAAGTGCCAGATGCTCTCCCAGCAGTTTTCATTTGCTCTCCTCAACAGGACAGTGGGAGAAAATAAGACTGAGAAGCTCATGGGACAAGATAAACATCTTATCAGTATCCACTGCAGACAAAACCGATTTGACTTGGGGGATATTGATTTAATTTATTGTTAATCAAAATAACTTTGGGTTGTGATGAACAAAGACAAAAAAATAAAGTAACACCTTCAGAACATTGCTCAGGCTCAACTTCACTCCATCATTCCCACTCTTTTACCTCTCCCAGCCCAAGCAGAGCAGGGGAAGGGGAATGGGGCCATGATCAGTCCATAATAACTTCTCTCTGTTGCTCCTCCTTTCCTCATGCTTTTTCCTTGCTCTGGCACGTGGGCAGCCAGCAGCAATTTTGAACCATCTACTTTTTAGACACACTCAGGGTATATAAAAATACAGACTGAAGTTTGATCCATTTCAGATTTAGAAATAAGGTGGTGCCAGACAAATTTTAGAGCAGACCTGTCAGAACCCACACATATGGTTCTTTAGAACCATGTTCTGTTTTCACATGGTTTTCTATCTCACAGTTGTCTGCCATCTGGGTATGCTGCATCCCTCAATTCCTTGAGACATCTTTTAAACAAGAACAAATTAAGCTCTTCCATATTGTTCCTTTGCCATTACCTCCAAACTGGTATGCCACTGGTATGGCACCTCTCAAATCCAGGCAGCAAACTGAAATATATTTCAGAATTTCACAAAAGGCAACTAACCCACCAGATATAGCTGTAGTGTTCCAACCACAGGATAAAACTAATTGATTTGATTCAGGAAAGTGTTTTGCCAAGAATAAGAAAGAACTGCTTAAAAAACCCCAAAACCAAACCTACAAAGTGGATCATATTACCATTTAGCTATTGAAAATGTGAGGAGTTAAATGATTTGTACTTAAAAAATATTGTCCTTTCAGACAGTTCAGTAGTCTGCAACAGGCATTGCTCTAGAGTTTGCTTTTCCCTTTCTCTTGTGCATTAGCAAAAACAATTATTTTATCTAAGAGATTTTACTATTTTGCACCTGATTCCCCATGGCATTGGGCAGCATTTAGCTGCTCAGGTAGCCATATCCCAGCCTGACATTTTCCTAAATCAGTCTGACTGGTAAAGGGACAACTGACAGGTAAAACATGACTCAGGAGGAAATCTACTACACAGGAGACAATTAACAAGTGACCCCCAGAACATTCTTTCCAATCTGAACCTTCCTGCATGCCTAAAAATGATTTTCCCTGGCAGAACATGGGAGATGCATCAGCAACTACCCAGGCACCTCTGAACCTAATCTGCTCCAGAAAAGTCCAGGCTCTGCCTAATGGCCCTAGTGGTGTTGCTGGTTGTGTCATTCAAAAGAAGCAGAGAGATTTTTGAAGGGGTATTCTGCTCCATTCTACTGTTCCTGTTAGGCTCAGGACATTTTATCACCAAAACTGCTGTAGCCAACTTTGGTAGACTTAAAAGATACTTTTGTTAAAATTATTCTTTTTGGCTATTTGTTTTCTCACTAGGTACTCACACACTTTGCCACCACAACCTGTCTGATTATTTACAAGCTTATTCAACTATGTTTGCTTTTCAACAGACATACAGCACGTGTGACTGACAGCTTCACTTGTCTTGGTGTCACCATAGTCAAAGAAAGTCCAAGGTGTAAATTTTCCAAGAGGCCTTTAGAGGTAGGAATTAAATGATTTTTCTCCTCACTGTTTCTCTCCCCCTTCTCCACAGACAGTGAGTTGAGGCACTGAAAAGTTGTTGGACACAGTCCTGGGCACCTGGAGCTATGTGGCATTGCTTCAGCAGGATGGGTTGGGCCAGATGATCTTCAGGTGCCCCATCCAGCCTCAGCCATTCTCTAATTCTGTCAATAATCCCATGAGGATTTGTGCCATAGGAATTCCAGGCTCTTAAGGAGTTGAGATATGCTGGTTTCCAGTGTCATGAAAGGTGAAAGCACTGAGCAACCCAGTTTGGCAATGTAGTCAGGCACCTGTAAGTTAGAACACCCAGAAGTATAAATTACTGCAGTCTAAATGCATTTAAACTCCTAACTGGAGCTAAAATGCTATTACTTCAGCTAACATGTAAAAAAATAAAAAAATAAAAAAATAAAAATTACATTTTCTGTGAGAAATTGCTTATATGGAGTTATATTTTTAAGTTGCTTCAAGCATTCGCTGACAATGATAAAAAAAAAAATAGAAGTGACATTTCTCTGGCTTCTGTCCATAAAACTCTCTATTGATCTTGGTTAATCTTTAGATGTTGCCCTTCTTTAGAGGTCACAAATTTTACATTGATATCTGCATAACTGTACTGTAGTAAAGTACTAGAATCCGTGCAATATCTTAAGGTTTTCTAAAAAATATTGCACCTTGTCATGAACAGAGCCAATTATCATACTGAACAGATTATTTTGTAAATGTTTAAATTGATTTTTCAATTCAGTCTGGGACATAAATACAGTTGATGGATATACATAAGAATTACTGTAAATTAATTTTTTAACTTTTTTTTTTTAATCTGAAAGGAAACTTTTAGTGCAATAATTCTATCATTTCGTTTTACGAGAAACATCTGGGGAAATTGCTTTTAATCTATGTGAAACTGTACACCTAATGTTGTGAAAATGTCAAAAAAAAGTTATAAATCTATAGTTCTTTATTTCCAAAGAAACCACTTTTGTTGCCGATGTGTTTTGCAGCACAGCTGACAAAGCTCTGGAAAAGGAGACATAATGGCAGATATTGTCAGTCCCTTTATAAGCAAACACATATACATTCAACCTTGCAAAAAAAGTCCTTTTGGCTTTCCAGCTCCTCATTTTAGATAATAATACTTATACACTCTCTTCACATTAAAGAAAGAAACCAAACCACACTTAGTAAATGTAACACTTCTGGAATATTTCAGTGTCTAAGATGTGAACTCTTTCATGTGTCCTTCCCCAAGAAGTATTTACTTCAGGTCTTGGATATGAAGCTCTGATGTATCTGTTGAAATGGGAAAAAAAGGTATTCATAAAAACATATGTGGATTCTAACACTGGCCCTGCAGCAGCCAAAGTATAAAATGCATTAGCCCAACATGACAAGCTCCATCTCTGGATTTTTTTTTTTTTTTTTTACAATATCCTAACATCTTCACCAGGAACTAGAGGGGCAAGAAGCACACAATCATTTTTGTTTTAGAATGAGAATATGCTGAGAGGCCTGATGCTTCTGGACCTCTTCTCACAAAGACATCTTTTCAATGGAGAAATAGTAATAAATGTTTTTAGACTAAAATCAGGATTCCATAGGATTTATTCTGAAGTGAATGTGGCTTTCTACTCTTTTGGTTTCCTACAGCAGTATCCCAAGTGATTTGGGAATGAATTGAATTACTGAATGACAAAAACACATTATTGAATGATCAAAACGTAGCAGGAGATTTGTGTGCCTTGTTAGAAATTTTGATGAAAATATAAATTTAGGGCCATTTTGCAGGTTCTCCCTCTTATTTCATACAGTATTTCTCTCAAAGGGTGCTTGTTAGAGCAGTGCTCCCTGTTCTGGCCCCAGGTCCCTGAGGAGCTCATCAGTGGTCCTTCAGGGATCAATGGAAGACTTTTAGTTAACTGTGAAACTGAGCCACCATTTACAAACAGGGGTCCTTGCAGGACAGGAGAGGTCGTTTCTAGGGAGGTTTAAAGTGAAAAGAAGGAAATCAATATGTAGTTTTAAAAATAACTCTGTTCCTGGAAGAGATGAAACAATCATACAATGGGACATTTTTAAATTGTTTACTGTGTGTGTCACAGTAGCAGGCAGCAAGTACAGCATTTTCTATGCCACACATGGAAGAGAAGGCATTTTCCCCAATGGAAAACAACACCAATAAGTGACATAATAAATTTTAGCATATTACAGTAAGAGCAAACATTTTAAAGGAAGGAAAAAATATGTAAGAAAAAATGGAAATAAATGCTAAAACCCATGCAAATTATCAGCTCCATTTTGTAAATTTACTCCATTTTTGTAAATTTGAATGAGTTATCTTATTTTGACTTTGTTTTTTATTGAACAGAGGACAGTCTCAGGAGCTTGCATCAAATGGTTTGTATTTACCTGAACTGGTTTGTAGAATCACACTGTAACCAGCTATTCAGCCTGGAGGCAGTGGGAGGGAGCAGCACTCAGAACCAGGTTTTCACAGGTTGGTCAGCTCTCACCTGGTTGCATGAATTCTGACAAGTGCAAAATGCTTCACAGCTCTCATTTTGGAAAAAAATCAAGTCATCTCTGTTTCCAATTACACAGCCTCCTTTTAAAAATCTGTGAAATCTGATTTCAAAATCTGTTAAATGCCTTACTTGCCCACAAGTTCTTTTGAGAATTTGCTCTGACTATTACTCTGATAATGGCAGTATACCTGAAACCTGTGATATGGACTTTAAAATGTATTAAAAAACTAATTTATTTCTTGAGATCTTGGCATAAATTAGTGCTTGCAGGGAAGAGAGGATCAAAGGTGCTTGCAATGAGACCTTCAGTAAGGTCAGGCAAGACTCCCTGAACTGCTGCTCTGTTTGGCTCCAATAATGCAGCTGGTACCTGGTTTTAGCATGACCTCTCTGGCACATGCAGGATTCATTGCAACTGGCTAATGTAAACTCCATTAAAAACACCTCCTAAGTACCTTACATACAGAAGACTGTTCTCCATGACCTTTCCTGCCTCTGCAGGAGCAGCTCCTATTGACTATTTACAAGTGTCTTATCTCTGTACAGTTTAATCAGTTTTGCAGCAGAAACCCCCTGGGGCAGTGTCAGAAGGAAGTTTCAGATTCTCCACTGCAGATGTTGATCACGACATTTAAGGGTACAAATCAGCCTGTGCACAACAAATCCAAAGTATTATTGTTATCTGTTTGTGGGGTTTTTTTTCAGAAGTCTTCCTTGAATTTATATAATTAAAGTATTTCTCAAAACATCATTTGAACACAGCTCTTAAAAAGCACCTGTACCTGAGTAAACAAAATATTTCTGCATCATGTTGCACCACAAAATGTGACCCACAAGGCACAAGAGAGTTTTTCTCCCAATGCCAAATTCATTTTATACTACTTGCTAGTTTTTCACCTTTTAAGAATTTCTATCCTTTTTATCACTGAAGAAAAACACAAGGTCCATAAAATAAAACACCTGCAAATTAACATCAATGTCAATATTTAAGAACAGTCCCAAATTTCTGGTTATAGAGTTTTCTCCTTTTCTTTTTTGTTTCATCAGTCAGTAAAATGTTAGTTAAAATTCAAAAAAACCAAAACAAATAACACCCCAAAATCAACAATGAAACCAACTGAAGCAAATCCAAAATGGGAAAGAATAGGGGGTCATATATGTCATATAAACAACAAATATACCTGAGTAAAGATTCCTCCTATTCCAAAAGGTCATAGAAATCTCATCTCATTTTCAAAAGACACAAAGGAGAAGCTGTAAGGACTCAGTGAATTTAGGGAAGCATACTTTTTACAAGGGCATGTAGTGATAGAACAAGGGATTCAAATTGAAAGAAAATAGGTTTAGATTATTTTTTTAGATTTTAGACTTTTTTTAAGGACACTGCTGCTACTTTTCCAATACCAGAAAATGAAAAAGGAAATAGACAGGAAAGATTTTTCTTTTCCTTGGCAATCAAACCACACAGTTGCTGAGCAAATCCATGTTTTCAACTCCTATGAAAACTGCCAGTATATCATGGTTAACTCAACTGTACAGATAATTTGCCATAGGAGACTGGGAAGGTTGTTTTGAGAAGGCTGCTGCTCTCACTGATGGATTTTAACAGCATGGCAGAGACAAGCTTCTGCATCTTTCCTAACTTTTTTTGTCATCTCTGTAAGTATTGAAGAAATTGTCTCTTTGTTCTGCCCATTCTAAATTTGTATGTACTGTTATTTTGAGGCAAAAAACCCCAACTGATTCGTGTGGCCTTCCTGGTTGAAAGAAACCGCTGAGCCTCTTCCAAAAGCTGAAAGAAGAGAACAAGTGCAGGAGTAATAAGAATGATGTTGAAATTTAGAAAACATTGGGGAACATGAGGCAAAAAACCTACTGCTACTTGATCTCCAGAGGGAGCTGTGTCAGGCTTCCTACAATTAAAAGCTGGCTAACAGAACCTTTCAGATAATCAAAAGTTGTTTAGCAGTCCATAGATGGATCAAAGAAGTGAAAACCAATTACCAGTTTAGCCCATAAAAATTTGAAAGCATAGCTCTCTGAAAGGATTATTTTATAAAGTGAATATTTTCATCTGAGAACTCCAAAGAGGAAGAAACTTGTGTAGGAAACTTGTGAAAATTTTTCAACAAATCTGAAATTCAGTCATGGTCCTCTTGAATTAGAGGGTTTATGAAAACATAAACTGAGGTCAAACTGAAATGTTATTAGAAATCAAGAACTGAGAAAGAGAGTGCTTTGATATCTTAACTTATATTAATAAAATTATTAAAGAATTAATTAGTAAAAGAAAACAGCATCATAAAGAATATATATATTTTTTAAATCGACATTAAATGATGGTCCTGGCTATTAAACATGAGGGCTTTTCGAACAGGAAAAGAAAAACAGAGATTAAGCCTGAAGGGAGAAACCTGCAAAATGCTACTGGAATGAGATGGTATAAGATAGCATGAAAGGTTACTCAAAATCTTGAGAAGGAGATAAACTTGGAGCAGTACTCTGTGTTTGGGTGGAGTCATTACACTTGCAATTAAAATATTTTGCAGAAGTCTACAGTCAAAGAACTGAAACTACCTGAAGAGAAACAAAATATGCATCATATGCACAGTGAACAAAACTAAAAATTCCTTTAGAGAGCTGCTTAGGAGAAATACATGTTCATAAATTGTGCTTATATTCTTATAAAATATGAAAAACCTTTGTGGCTTACAGTTCACACTGGTAGCATAAGTTAATATGATAGCTGTAGTTCCTTAAATAAATGGTTTTGGCAGAAAAAAAAAATCATACATAACACCTGTGTGTGTTGGAGAGGACACCTTGGCGAGGATGAGAACAGACTGTGGGCTACAACTTAATTATGGATGTAAAACTTGTGTTAATTCATATGATTTTAAGTGCATCTTTAAACTCAAGATTAAATACATGCATTTCACAAGCCTGTAGGGAAAAGTGAAGGGAAAATCATAGAACTATAGAAGTGTAGGAAAAATCATAGGACTATAGAACAGTTTCTGTGAGAGGGGACCTTAATGATCATCTACTTTCTGCTTTGTGCAGAGACACCTTCCCCTACACCAGCTTTCTTAGAGCCCCATCCAGCCTGGCTTTGGGCAGTTCCAGGGATGGGACACTCACAGCTTCTCTGGACAGCCTGTGCCAGGGCCTCACCACCCCCACATTAAAGAAATTTTTCCTAATATCTAATCTAAACTTCCTTTCTTTCAGTTTGGAGCCATTCCCCCTTGTCCTGTTGTTACATGTTCCTGTGAATTCTGTCTCTCTCCATCTTTCTTGTGGGCTCCCTTCAGGTATTGAAAGGCCACGAGTAGGTCGCCATGGAGCCTCTTCCCTTCCAGACTGAACAAACTCAATTTTCTCAGCCTTTCCTAAGAGAAAAAGTGTTTCACCCCTCTGATCACCTCGGTGCCTCCTGTGGCCTGGCTCCAGCAGGTCCCTGTCCTCCCTGTGCTGGCCCCCAGAGCTGGATGCAGCCCTGCAGGTGGGGTCTCAGCAGAGGGGGCAGAGGGGCAGAATCCCCTCCCTGCCCTGCTGCCCACGGGGCTCTGGGTGAGCCCAGCACACGGGGGGCTCTGGGCTCCAGGGCACACGGCCGGGGCATGGCCAGCCTCTCACCCACAGCACCCCCAAGTCCTTCTCCCAGGGCTGCTCTGGATCTGTTCATCCACAGCCTGCACTGGTACCAAGGGTTGCCCTGACCCAGGTGCAGCCCTTTGGAGCTGGGTCTTGTTAAACCTCCTGAGATGCCCATGGGCCACCAGCTGAGCTTGTCCTGGTCCCTCTGGATGGCATCCCGTGTTGACACCTCCTTTGGGTGTGTCAACAGCAAATTTGCTGAGGGTGCTCTTGATCCCTCCATGTGCACCATTAATGTAGGTTTTAAATAACACTGTCCCAGTGTGGGACCCTGAGAGACACCACTTGTCACTGAGAAAGGACTGTTGATAGCTGGCACACCTGAGGTAAGTTTTGCAGACACAAACGAGTATACATTTACTACTCAGAACAGCTAAAGCTGAAATGGCAGGAAAGAGTAAATCTTTTCACTTTACTCCCAACTTCTGCACAGAATAGAGAAGCTACTCACAGTTTCTTCCAGAAAAGAAGATGGAAGAAGAAATGAGCATTCAGAATTTAAGGTCTGACACAGAAAAGACAGGAGAGGATATGCTGCAAGCAGCAACCAGGAGAGAGCTAAACCCCCTGAGGTACCTTGGGAAGCTGCAGGGCAGGGTGAGCTCACAGGCTGCCTGTGATATCTTGACACGAGGCTCAGAGCTGCAGTCCCAGCTCACTTTCTCTCCTGCTGGCTGCCTTGAGACACATCTCCCGCGTGCCCTGCAGCATCCACTGAAGGTCAGGCAGTCCCACGCTGCCTCCCTCCTTCTGCTGCTCCTCCCTGCTCCTGTGCCTTGCCTCGTGTGTGGAAACAGGCTTTTCTCCAGAGAGGCAGGTCAGCACAGTCATCTGGCAGAAAACGTGTTGCTTTAGCAGGTTTGTTTTCCACCAGTGAGCCAGCTGAACTGTTCCAGCTTGCAGAGCCTCCCTTACAGTTTAGTTAACCTGATTCATTCATTAACGACCCCCATTTTCAGTTCTGACAAAATCCTGATAATATTACCTCATGTCCAACTAAAATAACTATGGCAAGATCCACATCTAGAGTGGGGAAAAAAAAAAAGTATTCTGCCCAGAAAGGAGTGAGGGTTTGGGAGATGGAGAAAGAAATTTAAAATCACCAAACCCTCCAGGAATCACAAACCTCTTGAATAAACTGTCAACTGTGTCAACCAACTCTAATGTCAAAGTTTCAGTGCTGGAAATTTTTTAAAGGGTTCTTCACTTGCTTAACTTCTTTCCTCACTGAAATCTCACCTTGGGATATTTCATGGACAAAACTTACCCTGGCACAACAAAATGTGAGTTGCAATACATAAGTGGCATGTATAATATGGAGAAGGTGAGAATGAGCAAATCAATTTGCTGCTTATTGGAAACTGTTTTTTCCAAGGGCTGGTCACCTAAGCAACCTAATTATGCTATGCATGCAATCTACTTCCACTGAACATTCAATATTGATCTTTTTTTTTTTTGTGACTGCTATATACAGAGACCACTTTTGGTGACTGGACAAGTACCATGTCTTTCTAAAATGGATGAGGTTTACTATTACTTTATGCAAGAAAGTAAAAAAGAGTTGTAATTCACACTCTCTAGTTTACCATTGGGATCTTATATACTTTCTTCCCTATGGCTATGTGCAGAATATAATTACAACCCATTATTTTTTAGCTTATATTTTTTTCCCTGTTAGAAAAAATGCAATTTGGCTGATGCTAAATGTTCTGTGAAAATGAATAAATCTCAATTAAACATTTGCTAGGATGAATTCTGACACACAGAAGTCTTGGATGGAGAGTTAGGAAAGGACAGGTTGTAGAAAGAATCTCTCAGATCCGAAATAACAATTGTTTGAATAAGAAATGGGCAAAAATTAATAAAACCTCTCTGCTCCAAAAGAGACAAAGCATAGAATCTAGTTCAGCCATCCTCACTCCACGCTTTAAATACTCAGTAGTAGCCTGTTTGAAGTCTTTCTTCTTCTGTGAAAACCTAGTCTCACATTCATTTTATTGCAAAATGAAATAGCCTTCAAACCTTCAATGTTTCATAAAATTGATTTGCTTTTCCACTTTAATTATAACAGTGCCTTACTTAGATAGGTGGCCAGCTTTTTGTCATCACACAAGCAATGTCTTTTTTGAGAAAATCTTACCTACTCTATGCTAATTGGAAAGAGGTAGCCAACTCTAAACATCCTTCAAGTCAGGCAACAAAAGAAAGGGGTGCAATGCACAGCCACATTTCTGCTTGCAGGTGGTCCTCTGATATTTCATTTATTTGAAGAAATGACCGTTCAAACAATCATGATGATCTTCTTAGACTAAAAAAAAAGAAAGAGCTCAGTCAGGTTGGAAGGTATCTTTACCAGAGAACATACATTATATATATATACACATATATAACATACATATATATGTTATATGAGTACAGTTCAATACTACCTAAGCTTTGCTGTTTAAACATAGCTATGAGGTCAGACAAAAATCTGGGTGGTGTTAGTCCACTGATGGTAAGACTGCGGGTAAAGCAATTTATTTTCTCAAGTTAAGAACTTCAGCACAGAAATATAGATAGTAACTTCCATTAACTGTTGGTCTGTACGTGTTTACAATGAACTCTACTTCTTAATAATTATGATTTCAAAGGAAAAGATTCTAAATCAACATTTTCCTTAACTCAGTTTTTTTAAATGTTTGTCAGAAAAGTAACTTTTTGGTTGACTTTTATTTTTCTGAAAACTACTGTCTATTATTACCCTAAGAGCTGTAAGGTTCGTTTATTAAAAGCATCTTCTAAAAGGTTCAAATGTTTATTACAATAATTTCTGTAATAATATATAATAAAAAGAAAGAAAAAAAACATAAATATGCATTCTCACTTCTTTTTGAAGGTCGTAGCTAGCACTGTTAAGCAGATATTCTAGCCTAATATGAATGCTGGGGAGGGGGGGCTGAGAAAAGAGAAAGGGAAAGACCCATCTACAAGAATGCTAATTAAAATGTGACAACAATTGATCGCGCCCTTTCACTGGGGGCACTTTAACAAATTTTTGCATTTGACCTTCACCGCTAAGCCACACGAGCTATGAATTCATAGCATAACTAATTAATGATTGATTGCGCCGCGTTTGCAAACTGCGGGACCCGGGTGGCTGCGTGAGGCAGGGCTGGAGCTGCGTGTGCGGGTTTCGCGGGAGCCAGCCCGCGGTGCGGCAGCCCCGGTTCACCGGGAGCAGCACGGAGCATCATTCCCAAATGCACGGGGAGTGCGGAGGGGCGACCACACCGCTCCTCGCAGGGCAGCACTGCCTGGCTCTTCGGCTCTTCTCTCTTAGGGGAGAGAAAGGAAACAAACAAGCAAAAAGAAAAAAAAAAAAAAAAAAAAAAAAAAAAAAAAAAAAAAAAGAAAAAGAGTAATTGAAGAGGCGTGGAAGAGCCCTGAAAGCCTTCTCTCATAGGAAGCTGGGGTGTGAGCGTGGCCCCGTGGCAACTCTTGCACCCGCACCTTCCATCCCCGATCTACACCTGCATCCCTAAGGCAGGGCAGGCAAGGCATCCCTTTCCCCAACAGCCTTCCCATTGGAGACCTCCCTTGTGTGCCAAAGCTGTGGTTTTTAGCAAAAAAATGCAACCTACATGACAGCAAGTTGTGCTCAAGGTGTTTCCACCACGGGCCGGGATGTTGGGTTCTTTTCTCTGTATCACATTGGTGTTCTGGAGTGATATTCCCCGTTTCTGGATGTTGCTGTGCTCTCATGGGATGCAGCAACCATCAAGTGAGGGGAGTGCTGCCCTGTGATCCAAGGAGCAGAAATGCTGGCACGGGTTACAGGGGTAACATGTAGGGACAGTCATCCACAAATCACAAATATCATAATAGGTTCATGCTCAGTCAAAACTGATCTAAGTCTTTACCCTTGAATGTGCTGTCATAGATAGGCCAAAGGAAGGTATCCATAGAATACAAAAACAAAGAAATTGCACAGTGATACCTACCCAAAATGTGGGTATGGAATTGGGATTGTTCAGCAGGAAAAGAGGGGGCTTAGGGGTGGTTTAATCAGAGCCCTATAGTACCTGAAGGGAACATACGAGGAAGATAGAGAAGGACTTTTTACAAGGGCCTGTAGTGACAGGACCATGGGGACAAAATTCAAATGAAAAGAGAGTTTCCACTTAAATTAGATATTAGAAAAAGTTCTTTACTGTGGTGCTGGTGAGGCACTGACCCACGTTTCCCAGAGAATTTGTGGATGTTCTATCTCTGGAAGTGTTCAAGACCAGGCTGGATGGCGATCTGAGCACCCTGGTCTAGTGAAAGTTGTCCCTGCCCATGGCAGAGGGACTGCAATGAGATGATCATTAAGGTCCCTTCCAATTAGGGACATTCTATTCTATGATTTGTGTTACAAAAATGCTCTTGCTCTTTTTGTTTCAGCCAGGTATCTGTTGACTTAATTCTATGTTCCCATGTTGTCACCACAAACAAGATGTCAGGAAATAAATTTTTGGTCATCTTCTCCCAGACATTCACCAGTCTGAAGGTCTCTTTTATATTCATCTGCTATTTCATTTCACATTTTCCAGAAAGAAGAAAAATTGCTTATTCACATGGTCTGTTTGAATTCTACAAATAATCAAGAGTCAAAAATGGGACCTTTCATAGTAACAGCCTAATGAGCTCCATATCTCCCCAAAGTGGGTCAAAGCTCCTCAGAGCTTTCCTGAATGGATCCTAAGATTTAGCCAAGATAAGTCACATACATACAGTGACAAGAAGTACAATGAATTCAAGTTACCCAATTTCCAGGGAAAAAAAACTTTATTGGACAGTGTTTGAGCAGCACAATTATGTCTTTGGAGAGATAAATCACATAACTATATAAATAATTATGTCTATTTGGTAAAATTAGGAAATTGAAAAAAAAAGAATGGATATTTAATCAAAACCAACATCTTGGCAAATAATAATAGAGAATTAATTGGCTGTTATAATCATGTGTATGTCAACAAAAATGACTGAAGAAATCAAAATATTGCTATAGGCAGCTTGGTTTTCCTGATGTTCTGTAAGTAGTAAATAGGTTATTAAATGTATTTCCTCAAAGATATGTAGACTTCCAACTTTCTCTGTTATCAGTAGGATTTAAGCAACTAAATATGTTTATAGAACTCCTTATAAGTGGGGTATTTTAATACTAAAAACCAAAAAAACTCTCATGTACTATTCAGAGAGCTTAGAGACTCTTACCTGCTATTTAGCAATGTTCTCTCTTTTCCCTAGAAACAGAAAGATGCAGTGATCTTATGCTATAATTTATTTTACCTTTGGGACATGAAAACCTTTCTGCTTAAGAGTTACAAAGCCATCAAGAAATCTAAAATGACTGGGAAAGATATCAATGTATTTTCCATCTTGAGTTGGTCATAACAGGGCAGCAAAATGGCATGGTAATTGTTAAGGTTTGATGTTGGTATAAAGTTAGTGTTTTTATGAAAATATTTTATTTTTGGTGTTTTTTGTGAGATGTGATTAAAAATAGAATAAAGTAGGTTTAAATTTTAGAATAAAAGGGGAAAAATTTTATTATATATAATATATAAGGAAAAAATATATATAGAAGGGAATGAAAATTTTAAAAAATATTTTTTTTTTTATTTAAGATTTTAATATAATATAGTAAAATAAAATTTGAATTTATATTTTT